>APFE030987770.1:183615-216040 GCA_000404065.3 Pinus taeda
AGAATACATGGCAGCCACTCATGCAGGCAAGGAAGCAGTTTGGTTGCAGAGATTGTGTTCAAGTATGGGGTTAGTACAGGGAGCTATAAGGATAGACTGTGACAGCCAAAGTGCAATTTTCTTGGCAAAGAACCCTGCTTATCATTCAAAGACAAAGCACATTGAGGTTCAGTATCACTTTGTGAGGGATATGATAGAAGACAAAAAGGTGTTGCTGGTAAAGGTGGACACTTTGAAGATGCAGATGCATTGACAAAATCTGTGAGCTCTGAGAAGTTCTCTTGGTGTAGAGAAACAATGGGTGTTTCAGGGCTGGAAAAATGACTAAGCTCTCCTGTGGCCCCCTGTGGAAAGGAAAACAACAAGTGGGAGATTGTTGGGTTGTGTTATATTCTTTCCACATAGTTAACAGGGGTTTTGAGGGGTACCCGTAACCCTACTTTATGGGGTCTGGGACAGCGCCCCGGAAAATTTTGGTTTTGCACCCTATGTTAGGTTGGGCGGACCCATCTATGGTTTTGTGCATGATTTTCGCACATGTTGTTTGGACGCGATGGTTTTCGGTCCATGGTACTGGATCGATGGTTTTTTGGTCCATGGTATTGGACGTGATGTTTTTTCGGTCCATGGTATTGGATGCTTCGGCATGTATAAATATGTATTGTAACATTGAAAGGAATATAATGAAAAATCAAGCTGGTAGTCTCGGTTTTGAGATCCAGTGGGAAATCTCTGTGTATATGTGTTTTATGTGTTATGCTCTCGCATTTTTATTTTTCCTGTGATTTAGAATTCGTATGCAGAATTCGTATGCAGGTATTTCTATACGGGGTTAAAACCTACACCTCCATGCCAGTCTAGCTGTAGTTACACATTTTTGTTTTACAATAATTCCCCAGCATGCTCCAGATACCCAAGTTATCAACAGATCTTACCCAATTCTCAACAGATTCCAATGAGCGGCTTTGGTTTGAACTCCAGAGCTGATTTTCAAGTTCTAATGGTCTTATTGATTTTTTTTTTTATTTGCAAGGTAATGATGGGTTTAGAAACAACACAATCATTAGTAGGTTAATGAGGGAGGGAAAGGTTGAATGTGGTGAATGAGGGAGGATCTGAGGGGTAAAACAAGGCTGGAGGATGGAAATCAGTTGGCCGAGAAAGGACTGTAATTCAAAACAACAAGAAAAAAAACTTTGCAGAAAACAAAAGGAAAAGACCGAAAAGTAACTAAACTAATAGCAAAAATGAAAATGAATCCTAACCTAGTCCGAAGGTAACCACCATGTGGTGGCTACTGGAATTATTTCTTAAGGAGTTGGTCATTAACATGGAGTTTCCCAGTGTCTCCTTGTAAATTTTTTGATCTGGAAGTTCCCTCACCAATTTTTCCCTTAACCTGGAACGTTTTCCCTTGACCTGGAACGGGCCCAGCCAAGTGTTGAAGTTTCACATGTTGACCCTTTGGGGTGACCCTATCAGCCCAGAGAGAATTTGTTGGAGCTTTGTGCCACTCCCTCTGGTTGTCGGCGAGAGATGCATGCATTATGAAGATGTGGTTTTTATAGTAATAAGTGTTATCAAATATGAGAATGTCAAGGATGCCATACTTGTTGATGATAAATTTCTCCATGAAATATATTACCTTGTGTTCACTCTCACTTACAGGTCTGTCATGCTCTTTTTCATAAATGAGTGCATTTTTGAATGTCCTCTCACAATGTAAGAGCTCGAGGGTCTGCTCGTCATCTTCGAATGCTTACCAATTTGAGATTTTATCAGGTACGGAAGGTCAAAAAGTCAATCCAACGTAGCATTTATTCTTCTTTAACCTAAAATCAAGCAAAAGTTGGGCAGCCACACCATCCATCAAGTCGGCATGTTGGTTTTTCTCTCATGGTATGTATGTGATATTAAAAGAATCAAGACTGTCAATTAAGCTCCATACCTCATGCTAGTACCTTACTAGGTCTGGCGCATTGCGTGGTATCCCCTTCCTTACCTGGTCCACAATCATTTGTGAGTCACCAAAAGCTTTAAATTTTTTTACCTTTAGATCAATGGCTTTTTTCAGGCCTTGCAACAAGCCTTCATATTTTGCAATGTTGTTGGTGCACATGAACTCCAACTGGCTGGCCATCAGATGTTGGTTCCCTTGTCGGTCAATAAAAATGCTCCCAGCACCAACACCTTCAAGGCAATTAGAACCATTAAAATAGAGTGTCCAAAAATTAGAGTATAATGTTACATCAACTAAATTTCTACCCACGAGACTAGTTTTATCATCTACTATATTACAGTGTGGTTCGTTAGTTGGACTATGGGGGAGAGCTTCTAACCATGTGTTTGTTGCAGTTCCTTCACATGTTTCAACATGGAATTCTCCAAAATAGGTTTCTGTGACACAAACATTGAAACTGTAATTCCCAAGGATAGAGTTGGTAAAAATTACAGGTTCATTAGGACCATTTAGCTCTATTACCACATACTTCATGTATCTTTCATAATCAACTCTTAGCATATCACCCTTCCCCTTCTGAGGTAGCAAGAGATGGGACTAATCAGTTGAGAAATATCCATTCAGTTTTCCTAGTCAATCCCTACTAAGCAACATTCCATAGGCCTCGGGTATATCGACTACCACTATATCAATGACTTATGTGTACTGTGGTTTAGCAGCCATCCGAATCAACACATATTTTAGTTCCCCAATCACTTTCACATTTGTCTTGTCTAATTGCATAAATCGATTTCCAGTTTTGTCAGGTATAGCATGCAGTCTTTTGGCAACAGCATAAGGCATCACCATGGATGAGGCACCGGAATCTACCAAGCAATTGTGTACGTTCAGGTTGAGGATTTGAAATGTGATAAGGAAAGGTGGATTCATGGATTTCGATTTCCTCCCTATCATGGCTGCACTGACATCTTGGGGTTTTTGATTCATTTTAGATAGAGTGGCTTCCATAGCTGATGTTATTTGGGTTGTCTTGGAGGTGTTGACAGGTCTGGACACTGGCTTATTTGTTTGGCTACTTGGGATGGTGGGAGTTTTGGAATTTTTCTCATTCATAGCTTTCAGGAGTAGATCTCTTTCTTGCGTTAATTTCAGCAAATCAAAGTGTGTGATATTGGCCCTAGATTTCTTAAGATCATCCAAAATATTGTAATCAATGCTATAAATAGGATAGGGTAGAGTAAACATACTAGTTTTTCTATTCTTAGGTGGGAGTTTACCATTTCGAGTCGCCTTCATTGTAGTGGGAGTTGTGTTCTCTTTCTTTGGATGGTTTTCCACTTGGGTATTATTGGACTGACCACCTGGTCCACCCTTCTTAATAGGAACTTTGGGAGCAGGTTCCTTCAAAGGGTGGGCATCTTTCATTGTTTGGTCAACAGGCTTCATCACACCTAGAAGTGGCCCTTTACTTCGTGTGTGGATTTCATTGCTGTGGATTTCTTCTTCTTCATCATCATTTTCATTCATATAGAAATCCCATAGTACATTGATCTGAGATTCTTCATCCACGGGCTCTTCTACTTGATATTCTTCCTCATTCTCTTGTTCTGTCTCCAACACCACTATAGGTTCTTCTTTATAAAGGAGTGACCCAATAAGAGCCAACTCTTCCATATTTAAATTCCCTTCATTGGGTGGAGTAGGCATCACAAGTTGACCATGACCACCTTTTGTTTTCTTACGATAGAAAGGCTTGAAGGGCTTTCTGTTATTATAGTCTCGTCCACTATCACTAGTACTCTCTCCATGATTCCTTTTCATAACGATGACTATGTTTGTTAGTTTCTTAATGATCTGATGTAAACCTTCTACATCTGTGGTTTCCTTTTCTTTAGTTTCAACCCCCTTGTTATCACTCCCATTTTTCTTCTTTGATGCTTGAGAGGCTTTCTTTTCTTTGGTTGTAGGGTGGCATGCTGTGAGACTGAGCATTTCATTCTTGACCTTTACTGCTTCATCGATAGCACCTTGTAAGGTTTGTGTGTGACTCTTTTTGACCCACAACACATTAGGGACAGGGAGAGCAGTGATGTAGAATTCCATGAGCACCTCTTTTGTAGGTCTGGCAGTGGTCAAGATTCTGTTGAACAAGGTGTTGAACTAGATATTAAAATCCTTAACGTTTTCTTGGGTTTCCATTTCCAAATGGGATAGTTCCAAGACTAGTAGTAGGGGTTTTGTCATCACCATACTTGTCTAAAAAGGCATATTGAAAAGCAGCCCATGAGGTGATCGATCTGGTTCTCAAGTTAAAGTACCATGTGGAAGCTGCACTAGTCAAGGTAAAAGGCAATAGGTGATAGATTATATATTCATCAGCTACCCCCAGCATGCACACGACTAAGAAGAATGAATTGATATTCTTTTCAACCGTGTGTGCCCACTCAGGGTCAAATTTAGGCAGTACCTTTTCTACATTCTTGGGTAAGGGATGTTGTTGCCCAGGTATCGCCATGGCATCCTCAGCAAGCCAGGGAGGCAGTGCTCCCGGAGGAGGTGGGAGTTGGTTTCCACCCAGTGGAGGAATATTATCCATATCAAGGAAAGGGATGTTCTGGTTGAGGGTTTCTTTGTTAGGATTTTCCAAATGAGGCTAGGGATTGCCTTCAGATAGGGAATCCTAAAGGATTTCTTCCCAAGGAGAGTTGATACTTTGATAAGAATCAAGCACAATATCTTTAAGAGAAGGGGCTGCATACATTTCTTTGTTTATGTGATAGACCCTTAGCTTTCTTTTTGTTATCGGAGGTAATGACTGAATGATAGGGACCTATGATAGGGAATGAGTGTAAGCCCAAGTCTTCTAGCTTGTTGGTCCTGAGTGACAAGACACTCCCACAGTGTCTCTTCTTTGAAATGAGGCTTTTTCGAATGAGAGGAGGGGTATTTTTGACCTTCACAATCCATGTATTAATCTTTTTGAGTCCACGCCTGGCACTTATAGATGAAATGTTGAAAAGCTATGGATGGGGGTTCAGGCCCACCTTCTAGCGCCAATTTATTGACATGGAGAATGTTTGCTATAACAACAAGGGGAACTGACCCGATCGCAAGCCCCAACTAAACCTGCTTTCATTTGGAATGGCTAGTTCCAACGAGTTTTAAGGGACCCCGTAAACTATTAAATGAGTTGAGAGATTGTTTTTAGGCAGAAGGCTTCAATTAAATCAACAAAAAGAACAACTAACCTATATTTATCAAATCCTATCTACACTACTTCTACTTTCCTATGCTAAACTTAACTATTCTAGTCTATCCTGTAGGAGCCTAATAAAATATATTAAACACCATAAATGAATTCCAAGTCCAAAGAATCAATTACTGAGCTCATAGATGAAAAAGGTTGTATTAGATCTTGATTGAAATCAGATTACTCATACAGGAATACACATTCTTTTCTGCACAAATAAACTTGCAACTGGTGTTTAATATCATTTTGAATCAGTGATCACTCATAAGTTAAACAAGAAATTGAATCATATTCAAATAAACAAGACTAATCATGAACATCATGCCATCAATAAGCACAAACACAAATCACATTTATATTTATGCTAGCAGCAACACTCTGCTTCAAAACACATAAAATCAAAGGAAAAATAAATCAGAAAATATAGGCTCCTTCTTGAACAAAACAATCCTCTTTATTCACAATAAATCAAAATGGTTCTTCTCCAAACGAAAAGCCACTTCTCATCTTCGGAGGTAATACTTATGCAAAATCCCCTGACTCTCGATCTTCCCTTCCTATTCATCTCCCCCCACTGTCTTCGATATTCAAATCGAGTATACAAAGATAGGATCGTCAGTGTAATCGCTAACACGTAGAAAGCATATCTGCTGCAATGCTTCATTCCCTAAGGAAGTGAAGAGATGTTGATAAAAAGGGTGAATGTGTGTCCCTTCCCAATGATGAAAATCGGGACAACTTTTCTTTCAGAAAGCATAGACAATGCGTGGGTTTTCAACCTAGAACACTTAAGGCCAGATCTTCAAACACAATGCTTCTGCAATACATGACTCTTCGAATCCACTCCTGCGTACTTTACATCTTGCGTGCAGAGATAGTTATCATTAGCTTCATGGTTGTGAACAATATAACAAAAAATTTCAAACAAAACATAAACGTTTCCTTCATTAAATTTTATAAAACTGTTGGAAACAAGTGTGAAAGAAAAGGAGTTACGCACAAAACACACGTAACACACAATTTTTCGTGCTCAATCCATAGGCTTGGCACAATTTTCGAGGGCTTTGCTTAGTCATAATCAGGTTTCGGCCCCTCCGCAAGTCATAGTACCTATGCCTTCCACTTCCCCGATGTGCGATTACACTATCAGGACTCCACAAGCACACCTTTTACACTAAAAACCCGTGTCCTTTGTTAGATCGAGAATTTTGGAAAACACAGGAATACAAAGAAAATCCCACTCCAATCACTTAAGCCGGACCTAAAATTTTATGTATTGGGGCCTATAAATATTGTTGAGTCTGGCATATCACATATCACAATACACACAAGCTTGGGGTTCCACCATTTGCGATATACGATGGGGCTTCAGACCCAAAAATATATATATCATATTTGATAAGCTTGGTGGTTTCGCCATATTGCCACGCACATTCTGTATAAGGCTCGGGCTCCAGTAATATGCGATTAGGGAACCAGACCCGATAATGTATATAATGTGGTTAGTGATATCATTGGGTCCGGAGGCTAGTGGTGTGCCATATATATATATACATATATAAACCTCGTGACCCTGCTAATAGTGACATGTGATATAGTTTCCAGACCCGAAAATATATGAATTTGGGTTGATACTATCATCAGGTCTGGAAGGTAACAGTGAACCTTGAGTCTTAGGGTTAATTGAGATAGGTGGGAAAGGGTTTTATACATGTTTTTTAGCATTTCTGCTATAAGGAGCTATGAAAGGAATAATGATGCTTTGGGAGGTTTTGTGAGTTAAATAAATCCCAATGAACATATAAATGAAGGGCTTAAACAAGCTTATATACGAGGTATTTATTAAGGGGCTTAAACCATTTGTGAATGGAATATTTGACTCTCTAGAGAGCTAAATCCCTTAGGTAAAACAAATCATTCAGAGAGATGCAAGATTAACTTCTAGGGGACCCATCCAAAATTGTTGCAAAGGAAAGTTTTGATTGGGTGGTGGTTGTGGCCACAACAAATGGTGAACTGCTGGGTGAACTAGTTATCTCTATTTCCAAATAAACCTCAAATCGATAAAGCATCAAGGTGTTAAGACAAACTTGAAATGAAAAATTTACAAATGAAAGGCATGGGTTCCACTTCACATTAATTGCTTCGGATGGGATGAAGACAAATAGCTTCTACTTACTGATAGGGTTTTGACAGGCATTCTCCAATGGTAGTATTATGGGTTTTATTGACCTTCCTTTACCTATTTTTTACTTCCAAAAATCCTTTTGGGGTCATCACTTATCTGTCCATACTTGTTTAGGTGTGTACCTCAACTCTTTATTCCTCATCAAACTTGATGTAGGCATGTTTATCTTGCACTTTATATGAGAATTTTAGTGCTATATTTTCATTGATTGAATGGGGTGAAGTCATGGATCATGCCATATTTTTAAACCTCTTAAGCAAGGTTGGGCTTGTTGTGTCAACCCATACTCTAAGCCCAACAACAACCCTTACTCTAACCGGCTTCCCAAACAATCTGTCCTTCCAGATTGGCACAAGGACTTGACATTTCATTTTCTTCTAGATAAGTCCTTCCAGTTTCAAGCACAAGGACTAAAGGACAATTGGATTTTCCATAGGGTGTATGATAGTGAGCTTAGCCCATGAAAGGAGGTTTACTTGTGGATAACAGGTACTGGAAAATTTAGTGTGGTGGATGGAGCCAATGGAGAATGACTGCAAACCCTACAGCTAAGTATAGGCTATGTCTGAGTGGGATTTATTCAAAATGCAATGTCCCTCCATGCTAGTCTAGCTGTAGTTACACATTTTTGTTTTATAATAATGCCCCTGCATGCTCCAAATACCTAGGTTATCAACAGATCTTACCCAGTTCTCAACATATGCTAATGAGCGGCTTTGGTTTGAACTCCACAGCTGATTTTCAAGTTCTCATGGGCTGATTGAAAATTTGTTTGATTTGCAAGGTAATGATGGGTTTGGAAACATCACAATCATCAATAGGTTAATGAGGGAGGGAAAGTCTGAATGTGGTGAATGAGGGAAAATCTAAGAGGTAAAATGAGGCTGGAGGAATGAAATCAGTTGGCTGAGAAAGGACTGTAATTCAAAACAGCAGGAATTTTTTTTTGCAGAAAACAAAAGGAAAAGACCGAAAAGTAACTAAACTAACAACAAAAATGAAAATGAATTCTAACCTACTCAGGAGGTAACCACCATGTGGTGGCTACTAGGAGTATTTCTTAAGGGGTTGGTCATTAACAGGGAGTTTCCCAGTGTCTCCCTGTAAAGTTTTCTATCTGGAAGTTCTCTGACCAACTTTTCCCTTGACGTGGAACAGTTTCCCTTGACTTGGAATGAGCCCAACCATAAGTGTTGATGTTTCACATGCTTACCCTTTAGGGTGACCCTATCAACCCATACAACATTTGTTAGAGCATTGTGCCACTCCCTCTGGTTGTCGCCAAGAGATGCATGGATTACGCAGATGGGGTTTTTAATAGTAAGAAGCATTATCAAATAAGAGAACATCAGGGATACCATACCTGTTGATGATAAATTTCTCCATGAAAGATATTACCTCATGTTCATTCTCATTCACAGGCCTTTCATGCTCTTTTTCATCAATGAGTGCATTTTTGAATGTCCTCTCACAATGTAGGAGCTCGAGGGTCTGCTCGTCATCTTTGAATGACTATCAATTTGAGATTTTATCAGGTACGAAAGGTCTAAAAATCAATCCAACATAGCATTTATTCTTCTTTAATCTAAAATTAGGAAAAAGTTGGGCAGCCACACCATCCATCAGGTTGGCATCTTAGTTTTGCTCTCGAGGTATGTATGTGATATTAAAAGAATCAAGGCTGTCAATTAAGCTCCATACCTCATGTTGGTACCTTACCAAGTGTGGCGCATTGCAATGCATCCCCTTCCCTACCTGGCCCACAATCATTTGTGAGTCACCAAAGGCTTTATAAATTTTTACCTTCAGATCAATGGCTTTTTTCAGGCCCTGCAGCAAGCCTTCATATTCTACCATGTTTTGGTGCATGCGAGCTCCAACTGGGTGGCCATTAGATGTTGGTTCCCTTGTTGGTCAATAAGAATGCTCCCAATACCTGCAACATCAAGGCAATTAGAACCATTAAAATAGAGTGTCCAAAAATTAGAGTCTAATGTTACATCAACTAAATTGCTTTCTAAGAGACTAGTTTTATCATCTACTATATTACAGGGTGGTTTGTTAGTTGGACTACGGGGGAGAGCTTCCAACCATGTGTTTATTGCAATTCCTTCACTTGTTTCAGCATGGAATTCTCCAAAACAGGTTTCTGTGGCACAAATATTGAAATTGTAATACCCAAGGATAGAGTTGGTAAACATTACAGGTTCATTGGGACCATTTAGCTCTGTTACCACATACTTCATGTATCTTTCACGATCAACTCTCCGCATATCACCCTTCCCCTTTTGAGGCAGCAAGAGATGGGACCAATCAGTTGAGAAATATCCATTCAATTTTCCTGACCACTCCCTACTAAGTAGCTTTACATAAGCCTCGGGTATATCGACTACCACTATATCAACGACTTATGTGTACTGTGGTTTAGCAGCCATCTGAATCAACACATCGTTTATTTCCGTAATCACATTCACATTTGTCCTGTCTAATTGCATAATTCGAGTCCCAGTTTTCTCAGGTATAGCATGTAGTCTTTTGGCAATAGCATAAGGCATCATCGTGGATGAGGCACCAGAATCTACCAAGCAATTGTGTATGTTCAGGTTGAGGATTTGAAATGTGATAAGGAAAAGTGGATTCATGGATTTTGATTTCCTCCCTATCATGGTTGCACTAACAGCTTAGGGTTTTCGATTCATTTTAGATAGAGTGGCTTACATAGCTGATGGTATTTGCACTGTCTTGGAGGTGTTGACAGGTCTGGACACTGGCTTCCTGGTTTGGCAGTTTGGGAAGGTCATAGTTTTGGAATTTTGCTCATTCATAGCTTTTAGGAGCAGATCTCTTTGCTGTATTAATTTCAGCAAATCAGAGTAGGTGATATTGGCCCTAGATTTCTTAATATTATCCACAAAATTGTAATCAATGCTATAAATAGGATAGGGAAGTGTAACGATACTAGTTTTGATGTTCTTAGGTGGGATTTTACCCTTTGGCATCACTTTCATTGCAGTAGGAGTGGTGTTCTCTTTCTCTGGATGGTTTGCCACTAGGGTATTATTGGACAAACCACTTGGTCTACCCTTTTCAACAGGAACTTTGGGAGCGGGTTCCTTTAAAGGGTGGACATCGTTCTTTGTTTGGTCAACAGGCTTCATTGCACCTAGAAGTGGCCCTTTACTTCGTGTGAGGATTTCATTGGTGTGGATTTCTTCTTCTTCATTATCATTTTCATTTGTATAGAAATCCCATAGTACATTGATCTGAGATTCTTCGTCCATGGGCTCTTCTACTTGATATTCTTCCTCATTCTCTTGTTCTAGCTCTAGCTCCACTATAGGTTCTTCTTTGTTAAGGAGCGAATCAATAAAAGCCAACTCCTCCATATTTAAATTCCCTTCATTGGGTGGAGCACGCAGTGAAATTTGACCATGACAACCTTCTATTTTCTTATGATAGAAAGGCTTGAAGGGCTTTCTATTGTTATAGTCTCCTCCATTACCACTAGTACTCTCTCCATGATTCCTTTTCATATCGATGACTGTGTCTGTTAGTTTCTTAATGATCCAATGTAAACCTTCCACATCCGTGTTGTCCATTTCTTTAGTTTTAGTCCCCTTGTTATCACTCCCATTATTCTTCTTTGATGCTTGAGAGGCTTTCTTTTCTCCAGCTGTAGACTAGCATGCTGTGAGACTGAGCATTTCATTCTCAACTTTTACTACTTCATCGATAGCACCTTGTAAGGTCTGTGTGTTACTCCTTTTGAACCACATCAAAGCAGGGACAGGGAGAGCAGTGATGTCGAATTCCATGAGCACTTCTTCTGTAGGTCTGGCGATGGTTGGGATTCTATTGAAAAAGGTATTGAACCGGATATTAAAATCCTTAACCCTTTCTTTGGTTTCCATTTTCAAACGGGATAGTTCTAGGACTAAGGTAGCGGGGGTTTTGTCATCACCATACTTGTCTAAAAAATCCTGTTGAAAAGTAGCCCACGAGGTGATTGATCTTGTTCTCAAGCTAAAGTACCATGTGGAAGCTACACTAGTCAGGGTAAAAGGGAATAGGCGATAGACTATATCTTCATCAGCTACCCCCAGCATCCACATGGCCAAGAGGAATGAATTGATATGGTTTTCAGTGGTGACTCCCTGCTCATGATCGAATTTAGGCAGCACCTTTTCTGCATTCTTGGGTGAGGGATGTTGATTCCCAGGTATCGCCACGACATCCTCAGCAAGCCAGGGAGGTAGTGCTCCCAGAGGAGGTGGGAGTTGGTTTCCACCCAATGGAGGAATATTAGCCATATCAACTATATGGATGTTCTGGTTGAGGGTTTATTCATTAGGATTTTCCAAATTAGGCTAGGTATTTCCTTTAGATGAGGAATCCTCAGGGATTTCTTCCCAAGGACAGTTGATACTCTACAAAGAATCGAGCACAATATCTTCAAGAGAAGGTGCTGCAGATGTTTCTTCATTTATGTGATAGACCCTTAGCTTTCTTTTTGTTATCAAAGGTAATGAATGAAAGATAGGGAGCTTTGATAGGGAATCAGTGTAAGCCTGAGTAAGTTTTCTGACTAGTTTTTCTTGAGTTACAGGACACTCCCACAATGTCTCCTCTTCGAAATGAGGCTTTTCTGAATGAGAGAAGGGGTATTTTCGACCTTCACAATCCATGTATTAATCTTCTTGATTCCATGTGTGGCAATTATAGATGAAATCTTGAAAAACTCTGGATGGAAGTTCAAGCCCTCCTTCTAGCGCCAATTTGCTGACATGGTGAATGTTCAGTATACCAACAAGGGGAACTAACCCGATCACAAGCCCCAATTAGACCTGCTTTCATTTAGAATGGCTAGTTCCAATAGTTTTTAAGGGACCCCGTAAACTATTAAATGAGTTGAGATATTTTTCCTGGGCAGAAGGCTTCAGTTAAATCAACAAAAGGATCAACTAACCTATATGTATCAAATCCTATCTACACTACTTCTACTTTCCTATGCTAAACTTAATTATTCTAGTCTATCCTGCAAGAGCATAATAAAAGAGATTAACCACCATAAATAAATTCCAAGTCCAAAGAATCAATTATTGAGTTCATAGATGACCAAGGCTATATTAGATCTTGAATGTAATCATATTACTCATACATGAATACACATTCCTTTCTGCACAAATAAACCTGCAAATGGTGTTTAATATGGTTTTGGATCAGTGATCGCTCATAAGTTAACCAAGCAATTGAATCATATTGAAAAAAAAAAGACTAATCATGAACAATATGCCATCAATATGCAAAAACACAAATCACATTTATATTTATGCCAGCAGCAACACTCTACTTCAAAACACATAAAAGCAAAGGCAAAATAAATCAAAAACTACAGGTTCCTTCTTGAACCAAACAATCCTCTTTATTCACAATAAATCAAAAATGTTCTTCTCCAAATGAAAAGCCACTTCTCATCTTCAGAGGTAATACTTATGCAAAATCCCCTTACTCTTAGTCTTCCCTACCTCTTCATCTCCCCCCACTATCTTCAATATCCAAATCGAGTATACAGAGATAGGATCGTCGACATAATCGTTGACACGTAGAAAGCATATTTGCTGGAGCGCTTCATTTCCTGAGGAAGTGAAGAGATGTTGATAGAAAGGGTGACAGTGTGTCCCTTCCCCATGATAAATACCAGGACAAGTTTTCTTTCAGAATACATAGGCAATGCATGGGATTTTGACATGGAACACCTAAGGCTGGATCTTCAAACACAATGCTTCTGCATACGTGACTCTTCGAATCCACTCTTGCGTACTTTACATCTCGCATGTAGAGATAGTTAACATTAGCTTCATGATTGTGAACAATATAACAGAAATGTTCAAACAAAACATAAACTTTGCCTTCATTAACTTTTATAAAACTATGGGAAACAAGTGTGAAAGAAAAGGATTTATGCTCAAAACACACATAACACACAACTTTCCATGCTTAATCCATAGGCTTGGCACAATTTTCAAGGGCTTCACTTAATTGCAATCGGGTATCGGCCCTTCTGCAGGTCACAATACCCATGCCTTCCACTTCCCCGTTGTGCGATTACACTATCGGGACTCCACAAGCATGCCTTTTACACTAAAATCCTGCTCCCTTTGTTAGATTAGGAATTTTGGAAAAGAAATGGAATACAAAGAAATTCCCACTCCAATCACTTGGGCTGGACCTCAAATTTTATGTATTAGGGCCTATAAATATCATTGGGTCTGGAATATCGCATATCACAATATGCACAAGCCTGGAGCTCCACTGATTGTGATATGCGACGGGGCTTTGGACCTGAAAATATATATATTATATTTGATAAGCTTGGCAAGTTTTCCATATCGTCACACACATTCTTTATAAGGCTTCGGCTCCGCCGATATGCGATATGCGATTAGGGAACTGGACTCGATAATGTATATAATGCGGTTAGTGATGTCGTCCGGTCAGGAGGCCAGTGGCACGCCATATATATATATATACTTTATATATATATAAATATATATATATATATATGTAAACCTCGGGACCTCACCGACAGTGACATGTGATATACTTTCCAGTCCCGAAAATATATGAATTTGGGTTGATACTACCATCAAGCCTGGAAGGTAATGGTGAATCTTGAGTCTTAGGGTTAATTGCGATAGGTGAGAAAGGGTTTTACACATGTTTTTGAGCATTTCCGTTATAAGGAGCTATGACGGGAATAATTATGTGATGGGAGGTTTTGTGAGTTAAATAAATCCTAATGAACATATGAATGAAGGGCTTAAACAAGGTTATATGCGAGGGATTTATTATGGGGCTTAAACCATTTGTGAATGGAAGATTTGACTCTCCAGAGAGTGAAATCCCTTAGGTAAAACAAATCATTTGGAGAGATGCAAGATTAACTTCTAGGGGACCCATCCAAAATTGTTGCAAAGGCAAGTTTTGATAGGGTGGTGGTTGTGGCCACAACATGTTGATGAAATGACATCTTTGCACAAAAAAGAGGCTTCGAATCTGGTGGAGTTTCCAGCTGGAAGGAAACCCATTGGCAGCAAAAGGGTGTTCAAGAAGGAGGCAAATGTACAAGGAAAGGTGGAGAAATACAAAGCTCGGTTGGTAGCAAAAGGTTATTCCTAGGTGCGGGGAATTTATTTCAGTGATATTTTTTCTATTGTTGCCAAGGCAACTTCCATTAGATTACTTTTATCTATCGCTACTACTTTTGATTTTGAGGTAGAAAAGATGGATGTGAGGACAACATTTCTTCACGAGGATATGGAAGAGGAGATAAACATGAAGCAACCTGAAGGCTCTGTGGTGAAGGGTAAGAAAGAACTATTATGCAAGTTAAAGAAGTCTCTGCATGGGTTAAAATAGTTACAAAGGATGTGGTATCAGAAATTTCATACATTTATACGGGGACTTGGCTTCACCAAAAGCAAAGAAGATCACTTTGTGTATTTTAATTTAATTGGTGACCGTGTTATTTATCTGGTCTTGTATGTGGATGATATGTTGCTAGTTGGAAATGACAAGGAAATTATCCAGGATTAGAAGACCTATTTGTCCTCCAAATTTGACATGAAAGATCTTGGTGCTGCAAACTATATTTTGGGAATGGAAATTAAAAGAGATCAGACAAAGACGAAGCTCTGGTTAAACCAAAGAAGTATGTCGAGACAATATTGCAGAGGTTTAATATGCAAGATAGTAAACTGGTGAAGGATCCTATTCTTGTAGGTGTAAAGTTATCTATTGAATAGTGTCCCAAGACACAAGAAGAGGAAGGGGACATGTCCCGTGTTCCATATGCAAGTGAAATCAATAGCCTGATGTATGCGATGATCTGTACTAGACCAAACATTGCACATGCAGTGGGAGTATTGAGCAGGTTTATGTCAAAACCAGGGAAGGAGCACTGGACAATAGTGAAGCGGGGTTTTAGGTATTTTCCTGGCACTACTAACTATGGTTTGTGCTACCAAGGAAGAATAAGATTAGACAAAGTGTTGAATATTTGTGGCTTTATTGATGCAGACTGGGTTAGAGATCCGAATCAGAGAAGATCTACAAGTGGGTATGTGTTTAACCTATTTAGAGGTTCAGTCAGTTGGATGAGTAAGAAAAAATCTATAGTGACACTATCAACTATAGAGGCAGAATACATGGCAACCACTCATGCAAGAGAGGAAGCAGTTTGGTTGCAAAGATTGTGTTCAAGTATGGGGTTAGTATAGGGAGCTATAAGGATAGACTGTAATAGCCAAAGTGCAATTTTCTTAGCAAAGAACCCTACATATAATTCAAACACAAAGCACATTGATGTTCGGTATCACTTTTTGAGGGATATGATAGAAGGCAAAAAGGTGTTGTTGGTAAAGGTGGGCACTTTGTAGAATATTGCGGATCCATTGAAAAAATCGGTGAGCTCTAAGAAGTTCTCTTGGTGTAGAGAAACAATGGGCATTGTAGGGCTAGATAAATGACTAAGCTCTCCTGTGGCCCCCTGTGGAAAGAAAACAACAAGTGGGAGAATGTTGGGTTGTGTTATATTCTTTTGATGACTATCCCACATAGTTAACTGGGGGATTAGAAGGGGGGCAGAGCCCCCCCCTTCGTTTTTCCGATTGCATAGTGGGGGGAGTAACAAGGGGTTTGAGGGGTGCAAGTAACCCCACTCTATGGGGTCCGAGGAAGTGCCTCAGAAAATTTTGGTTTTGGACCCTATGTTAAGCTGGGTGGACCTACCTATGGTTTTGTGCATGATTTTCACACATGGTTTTTGGATGCGATGTTTTTCGGTCCATGGTTTTGGACGCGATGGTTTTTAGTCCATGGTATTGGATGCTTTAGCATGTATAAATATGTATTGTAACATTGAAAGGAACATAATGACAAATCAAGCTGGTAGTCCTGGTTTTAGTATCCAGGGGAAAATATCTGTGTATATGTGTTTTATGTGTTATTCTCTCGCATTGTTTATTTTCTGTGTTTTAGAATTCGTATGGAGATAATTTTTGTACGGGGTTAAAACCTACACTTACTACACACAATAAATCATAGTAAAGTTTAAGATACATCCTATTTCAGGGTTGTAACAATGGAATTCCATCATAATCAACCAACATGTAAGTGCCTTTTTCCAAAACATGCTTGACAATGTAGGGGTCCATCCATAGTGGTTCAAATTTTCCTATTCCTAATTTATTAGCTTCGTGATCATAAAGCAAGAGTAGGTATCCTTCTGAGAATATGCGAGGCTTGACATTGCGGTCATATTGCACCTTAATTCACTTCTTATTTGCTTCATTGGCCAATGCAACTTCACGACATGTTTCATCTAGGTGGATGAGTTCTAAGAAATGTGCTTCCTCATCAGAAGTGTCAGGTAACAAGTTAATTGCAAGTTTTAGTGATGAAATCTCACATTGTATTGGAAAGATTACCTCAAGACCATACACCAATTGGAAAGGTGTGAATCTAGTTGTGTTTCTTACCGAGGTTTGGTAAGCCCAAAAAGCTAAGTACAAGATCAAATACTAGTTTTATTTGTGAACTCATATCATTCGTTGAAGCATTCGCTTAAGGACTTTGTTAATGGCTTCAACTTTTCCATTAGCTTGTGGATAATAAGGAGCAGAAATATCATGTGAGAGTCCTAACTTGAAAATTAATTTAGTCATCATGTGATTGTGAAAATGTGAACCATGATCTATAACTACAGTTGTGGTACACCTAACCATGCAACCACATGGTTGAAGAAAAAAAGCGCAGTTGTCTCATTACTATTGTTTAATGTAGGCATCGACTTGGCCCATTTCGTAAAATAGTCAACGATGAAAAAAATATACCCATGCCACCCAAACAAGTGAGGGTTACATGTCAGGAAATCAATGCCCCATTTTTCAAATGGTCCAACAACGGCGACAGGATGTAGTGGTGCATGTGGTAATCGAGTTTTACGGTCAAAACTATGACATGCATTAACGCAATCGTTAAATATGGTAGGCTACAAGTAACTAACACAGAGAATTTTTTGTGCGGTAACATAACCAGATAAATGTCCACCACAAGCACCAGAATGGCAATCATTTAGAACTTTCTCAGCTTCCTCAAGTGTGAGGCACCTAAGAAAAATCTTATCTATACCGGGATGGTAAAGGGTGTCGCCAATGATTAGATAATCTTTCGCTCAATATCGAATACGTCATTGTTGCAAGTGAGAGGTATTTGACTCTAGGTTTGGAGACAAATCAATATATCTCCATACTAAGGGTCAGATGATGAGATCAGAAATAGAGACTCATCCGGAATTGATGGTTCCATTGTTGAGTCAATGGCGGTAGAGGGAAGGTCACAAAGAAACTCGATAAAAACTAGAGATTTATTTGACTTGGATTTGATGAATTACAAATCAAATTCTTTCGAAATGATGATCCATTTTGAAAATTTTCCCACCAAAAATTGACGTGACAAGATGTATGTCATACGGTTGCAATCTAAAATGACACTGGTCTTTTGAAGTAGGAAATAATGGCGAAATATTTGTACAGCTTGAATGAAAGCCAAAGCTAGCTTCTCCATGTAAGAATATTTAACTTTCGTATCATTGAGATTATGACTCAAATAATAGATTGGATGTTCAATCTCATCTTCTTCTTGGACTAAAACCATAGCAATGGTTGTATCTACAGTGAAGAGATATATGAAATAGTCATTTTGATAATTAGGGGAACACATTAGTGATGCTCAGATCAATGCATCTTTGAGAACATCAAAGGAAGCTTGCACAACCTGGTCCAAATGGAAGTGAATTCCCTTTTTAAAAAGATGAGTAAATCCTTTAGCCATTTCAACATATTTGTGAATGAATCTCCTTAGAAATTTAGCCTTCCCTTGGAGTCTCTGTAACTGAAGTAAATTCGAAGGTGGAGGCAAACCAAGAATTGCCTTAACCTTCAAGGGGTCAAGTCAAATTCCTTCTTTGGACACTACGAAACCAAGAAAATGACCAGAACCAAGACAAAAGACACATTTATGTGGATTAAGTTGACTTTTGTAGTGTCGACATTGTAAACAAATGGCTCTCACATGTTGCGGGTGATCAACCTATTTCCATGAATAAGAAAGTAATTCATCTAGATTTGGTTGAATGATGTGTTTGATGTCATGGAAGGCATAGTTCATTGTCCTATGAAAATTTTCCCCAATGTTCTTCAAACCAAAAGGGAGTTTCCTATATGCAAATGTGCCATAGGGACAAATAAAGGCAGTTATAAATTGGTCTTCTGGGTGATATTAATCTGAGCCAAAAAAATCCATCCATAAATGAAAATATTTCACATCTGACACATTCATAAATTATCTGTTCGATAAAGCGAGTGGGATAGTTGTCTTTTGCACAAGCATGATTAACATCCCTATAATGAACACACACTCATATTGTTCCTTGTTTCTTCATGACAGGAACAATATTGGAAACCCAATCAGTAAGAGGAATGGGGTATATGAAACTAGCATTCAAAATTTTTTCAACTTCTTCTTTTATGGCAGTAACCTTCTTCGGATGAACAAGATGGAGGCACTTTCATACCAGATTGACATCAGGATACATTTTAATCTCATATTCAACTATACTAGAATCAATACCTGGAATTTCATCATATGACCAAGCAAATATATCGCGAAATTCACGAAAAAGAGCACGATGGAGAACAAGGTTTGCCAGCATGGATGTTTTCTATAATTCCAGGTTTGGTCGAAATATCAATAGAAATGGTTTCTTCAATATTTGATAAGTTTTTTCGGAATAAATTGTGTCTATAAATATGGAATTTGAAAGGAAATAAATGATTGAAGGGCGATTTAGTTCATTTAGAATATCTTCTATGTGATCTCAAAGATCAGAGGAAGTACCATATTCTAACGAATGATCAACCCATACAATCGGTAGTGATGGATTTGGATTTGTTTCGCAAGCCAAAAATATTGATTGCCATGCGAGTTCAACTGGGCTTAGCAGCATGGTTTCATTATGCATATCAACTTTAGAATTATTGGAAATCTTCCATGAGTCAAATCAAGTGGAAGATATCATGTTACAGGTATCAACGTTTGCAACTTCCGTTGTTTGTGATGGTGACGGTAGTGAAAATGTGCCCATTAGGGAAGAATGTTAGGCCCCTATAACACTAGTGATTAACCCATTACTATTGTCATTATATCTCGTATTGTCATTATTGTGACCCTATTGTCCTCGTATTGTTATTAGTATACCCCAAAGAAACCCACTATTGTTATTTTTGTGCCCTTATGTTATTACTATTATGTCGGCTTGATTATATTGTGAACCCTTAGACTCCTATATATAGAAGGGAGGTTTAGTCATTTGTATCATCTAAGAATTGTTCATTTGTGTAATATAAAGGAGGTTTCCCCCTTGAAGTGTCTGAATTGTAAGGTGTTGATCTATATTTTCTATCTTTTTGTGAGTTGGTTTCCTAACATTTGGTATGAGAGATTTGCATTCTACGGTTTTGCTGCTCCAAACAGGTCATCATGGCATTTTCACTAGAACCTTTTTCTACAACATTTTAGAAGCTACAAAAAAACCCATTTGATCCAAAATCATTCTAAACTTTAGGTCAGAATTTTAGAGCTTGTCTCACTATATGCTGAGATATGATCTGAGGAAGTTAGGGTTTTGGTAGACTCCTGAATTACATTCCAAATAGGTGACCTAGTAAAACCATCATAAATTTTGTTTTAAGCATTAGACTGAAATTTCGTCAGAAATTTCAGAAAGAGGATGGATTTTAGTTTTTTACATGTCAGTTTCATATAATAAGGTTGAAACAGTGACACGTGGGACATCATACAAGTTCTCTTTACTGAACTAGTTTATAATAAGGTCACTGTGGGAGATTTGGCATAACTTTTCCTTGGAGAATCCAATATTGATCAAACTTGTGGGGTTAGAAAGAGGACTCAAAGGGCTACCGCAAGATGAGATTTTAGATATTAGAGATCCGCAGTTATAGAGATACAACAGATTCAATATCGAGCTCTTACAAAGTGAAAGAAAGGTGTGTAGTTTTTTTTTTTTAATTTTGCATAAGATTGGTTTGAAAAATTAGTTCAAAGGAATTCAAAGGGAATAGTGAATAATTATTAGCATTAATTAATACCTCGAAGAAAGAAAATGGAAACCCCTAGTAAGCAACCTGAAAACTCAAGCATGACTCATGAAGAAGAGGAAGAAAAGCAACATGACATATCAAAATTACAAGACCAAGTACAACAAATTTCACTCTCACTAAAGGTAATTGAAGCCAAGATGAATGGTGTGGAAGCTAATATGAATGGAATGTAACTTAAGATGAATGGTGTGGAAGCTAATATGGATGGCGTGAAAGCTAATATCGATGGCATGGAAGCTAAGATTAATGGCATGGATGCTAAGATGAATGATATGGATGATAAGATGGAAGAATTGAAGATAAATTTAAATAAGTTTCCATAAGAAATGGTCACTAATGGTGAAAGGGTAGTAAAGGAAACTCATGATGAGAACAAAAGAAATGTTAATAATGATTTCATAGACTCTAATGTTGGATTGAATACCCACCATGTTACAAAAATCGATATGAGGAGGTTTGATGGCAAGGATCCTACAACATGGATACTACAGATGGAGCATTTGTTTGATCTTCATAATGTGTAAAACACACAAAAGGTACATATTGCAACTTTATATTTGGAACCAAATCAGTTTGTATGGTATCGATGGATTTTCTCTCATAAACAATTTTTCACTAGGGCAATTTTTATGGAAGAAATGATAACACATTATGAGGATACAAAAAGCAGCACCTTTTTTAGCCAATTGACAAATCTCAAACAAAAGGGTTCAATGATGGAGCACATTGAGGACTTCTAAAAATAGAACATAAGGGTGAAAGATATTCTAGAGGAGCATAGGATTGATGTGTTCATAGGGACTTTAAAGCATAATATCCAACATGAGGTTTGCCTTTGGGAACTTGATTCATTGGAGAAGGCACTCAGGTTAGCAAGAAAAATGGAAAGAAAAATTATGGTAACCCGGAAGCCTACCACTCACAAATATAAAGATGGAAGTGTTGTTGGCCCTAGCCTTCCACAACCTACAATGTTGAAACCACAACAATTGGAAGAAAAAAGAGCAAAAGGGATATGTTAGAGTTGTGATAGAAAATACACTAAAGGTCATAAGTGTGCTGAAAAGAAATTATTCTACATAGATTATGAAGAGGAGGAAGAAGAGGAACAAGAAATGTCAAAAGAAGAGGATATACTCCAGGAACAAACTCTAGATAAAGAAGAAATGAATCCAACCATATATTGTAATGCATTGGCTGGAATTACCACTCCTCAAACTATAAATATAGAAGGACATATCAAGAAGAAAAAGTTAATATTGTTGATTGATTCAGGAAGTACCCATAATTTTATCCATTGTAAGATAGCAAAGGAATTGAATTGCTTCCTACATCCAGCACAAGAGTGTCAAGTGATGGTCGCAAGTGGAGGAACCATAAATTGCTCTAGAAAGTGCCATAATATCAAGCTATCCATGGGAGAATATGTATTGAATAGCCCAATGCTTTCCATTCCAATGGGTGGTGTTGATGTTGTACTAGGAGTCCAATGGCTACAATCCTTCGCTACAATAGCTTTTAATTTTCATGAAATTTTGTGTGGAAGGAAAGGAAGTTGAATTAAGGGGTATTTTAGGGAAACTAGGAAAGATAATCAACTCTAATTGTATGACAAAGCTTCTAAAGAAGGAACAATAAGGTGTACTTGCACAATTATGTTCGCTAGAGTTTCCCACATCGAAATCATCTATTTCTCCATATCTCCAAAAAGTCTTGGACAATCATTCCAAGGTATTTGAGACTCCCAAAGGGCTCCCACCTATTCATGATTATGATCATGCTATTCATTTGATTCCAAGAAGTGTTCCTCCAAACATCAGGCTGTACAGATATCCCTATGCCCAAAAGAGTGAAATTGAACTTATGGTTACAGAAATGCTAGAGGTTTGTATAATTCAACCTAGACAAAGTTCTTTCTCTGCTCCAGTAGTATTGGTGCACAAGAAGGATGGATCATGGCACATGTGTTCAGATTATAGGGATCTCAAGAAGCTCACTATTAAAGATAAATTTCCCATTCATGTCATTGATGAACTATTAGATGAATTGCATGGATCAATTTACTTCGCCAAGTTGGATCTTCATCCAGGATATCATCAAATCAGAATGAAGATTGAAGACATTCCGAAGACAGCATTTAGAACTCATGAGGGTCATTGTGAATGTTTGGTCATGCCTTTTGGCCTTACCAATGCACCTTCTACATTTCAAGGTTTGATGAATTCCATTTTCAAACCCTTCCTTAGAAATTTTTTGTTAGTATTTTTTGATGATATAGTAATCTATAGCAATCCTTGGAAGGATCATGTTGAACATGTTGACAGGGTGCTCAAACTATTGGAGGAAAAACAATTATATGCAAAAACTCCAAATGTTTCTTTGGAGTACAAGAGGTGGAATATCTAGGTCATATTGTATCACATGAAGGTGTTAAGGTAGAACCTAGAAAAATTAAAGAAATTAAGGAATGGAAAATCCCCACATCCATAAAGCATCTGCGAGGATTTCTCGGGTTGAGAGGGTATTACCGCAAGTTTGTTAAGAATTGTGGGAGAATAGCAGCACCTCTAACAACATTATTGAATAAATATGCATTTTCATGGACTCCAAAAGCAACAAAGGCCTTCGAACATCTTAAAGAGGCAATGTGACAAGCATCGGTCTTAGCTATGCCAGACATCACAAAAACCTTTATTGTGGAATGTGATGCTTTAGGAAATGGAGTTGGTGTTTTTTTAATGCAAGATGAAAAACCCATTTCTTTCGAAAGTCGTCCAATCAAGGGAAAGTATTTACATAAAGCTATTTATGAGAAGGAAATGTTGGCAATACTACATGCACTTAAGGAATGGCGACCCTACTTAATGGGAAGACACTTCAAGGTAAACACGGATCATGATAGTCTTAAATACTTTTTAGAACAAAGATTACCCTCTAAAGAGCAACAAAAACATGTCCAAAGATGTTGGGTTATGAATTTGAAATCATCTAAAAAAAAAGGGTAGAAACATGATGAGGATGAGGATGTAGAAGCATTGTTGTACGCCATTTATATTATCCAACCAAATTGGAAAAATGAAGCAAGGGAGGAATGGAAGAATGACGAAGAAGTGTGGGCACTCATTTGAAAGTTACAACAAGATCACATTACATCTGATACATTTAACTGGAAAAATGATTTGTTATGGTACAAAGATTGCTTATACCTATGTAAGAGTTCCCAACTCAAACAAAATACTCTTATGGAATTGCACACTTCTCCCTTAGGAGGGTACTCAAGGTTTTAGAGTTAGATGCATGTTCCGACTCTAAGTTAGAACCCGACAAGGGGAATGACAAAGGGAAGCAGATTATCAATGCAGAGCCCAACACCACCATTGCCACCATGAACATCCAGAAGGAGGAACCCAAAGATCTAGAGGAGGAGGAGCATCTCTTCCACTCCTAGATGTGGGTAAAGGGATCCCCGCTATAGTTCATTATCAACAGTGGCAGTGAAAAGAACCTCATTTCAGCAGAGGTCATGAAGTGGCTGGGCTTATCGACCACAACACATCCACAGTCATACACCATCAGGTGGATTCACCAAGGATGGGATCTTTGTGTGAGCCAACAATGTTTCCTTCCATACAACATCAAGCCATTTGCGGATGAGGCATTGTGTGACATTGCTCCCCTTGAAGTTTGTGATGTATTATTAGGACAACCATACTTGTGGAAGTGACATGTTGTGTATGAATCAAGGCCCTGTGCTATTATTATTACTTTAGGAAATAAGTTGTACATGATATCGGAGGTAGCACCGCCTACCGCCATCTCTTTGGTTACTGCAAAACAATGTAGTAAGCTCATTTCCAAAACCGGGAAATTTGTTTTCCTGATGATATGGCATTAAGGAAAGAAGAAGACGGTGGCCATGACCTCGAGATAGGGCCCCTCCACATGGCAACTACAGATGGGAAAGGTCATGCAGGAGTATGAGGACATCTTCACCTCCCCTGCATGGGTTCATCTGCACTATCAAGTCAAGCACTCCATCGATCAAACCCCAAGTGCGCCACTGCCTAATGGACCAATATATTGGTGTTCCATTCTGCAGAATGATGAAACCAAGAGGTAGATTTAAGAGCTGCGATAGAAAGGTCACATTCATCTGAGTTCATCACCCTATGGGAACCTGATCGTGTTGGTACAAAAGAAGAATGGGACTTGGAGGCTCTGTATTGACTATCAGATGCTGAACAAGATCACTATCTATAATAGGTACCTGATCCCACAGATTGATGACCTATTGGACCAACTAAAGTGGGAAAAATATTTCAGCAAGATCGATTTGGAGTTAGTATATCACCAGGTACCAATCGAGCCCTCTGATGTGTGGAAGATTGCCTTCAAAGCCAAGGAGGGCCTTTTCAAATGGTTAGTTATGCCTTTCGGATTGATGAATTCTCCTGCAACCTTCATGAGGCTAATGGATGACATCTTGTAGCCATTCAATAACTCATTTGTAGTGGTATACTTGGATGACATCCTAATCGTCAGCCAGAGTTGGGAAGAGCACCTCCAGCACATCCGACGGGTTCTCCAAACACTGCGGCAACACAAGTTATGTACCAATTTGGAGAAATGCACTTTTGGCATGACCCAGGTTCAGTATCTAGGATACATTACTGATGAACAGGGGGTGCATGTGGATCCATCCAAGATCCAAGTCATTTGGGATTGGCCCTCTCCAACTGCTCTAACGGAGCTCCACAGCTTTCTAGGTCTTGCCAACTTCTACCGCAGGTTCGTATTGGGATTTTCTCATATCACTTGGCCCTTGAGTCAAGTCACCAAGGGAGGAGCAAAAGAAAAATTCTTTTGGTCTAAATCTCAACAGAACGCATTCATAGAGTTGAAAGAAGGCCTCTGATCAGCACCAATACTCGCATTGCCAGACTTGCAACAACCATTTGAGGTCGAGACAGATGCCTTTGACTATGCTATTGGGGCAGTCCTTACTCAACACAGGCATCCAGTGGCATATCACAGTGAGACACTTTCAAACATAGTCTAGAAGTATCCCACTTATGACAAAGAGATGTATTCCATTGTGCAAGCCTACTGACAATGGAAACATTACATTTTGGGGAAGGAAACGATCATCCACACAGACCACCGACCCCTCCAGTTCAGACAGACCCAAGGGAAATTACAGAATGATCACCATTAGAAGTGGTCCACATACCTGCAATAGTTCCATTTAAATATCAAGTATAAGAAGGGCAGCACCAATAATGTTGCAGATTTCCTCAGTCGACCACCAATCATGTCATTAACCACCGTGCTAAACTCTTGTGGGCACGAGACTTCTGATTGGCCACTTCTTTACAAAAGCAACCCAAACTTTGGCCACACATACCAAACACTCTTGGATGGATAGCATGTTCCATATTTTCACCTCTAGGATGCCCTGTTATGCTACCTGGGTCACCTTTTTGTTCCTTCAAGCAAGCATGCCAAGATGATTTGGGAAGCACACTACAGTTACGCTGCTGGCCATTTCGGGGTCAAGAAAACAGTGGCAGTACTACAAAAGTATTTCTACTAGCTAAATCTTCAATAGGATGTCAGGAAGTACATCATATCATGCACTGCCTACGCTATTGCCAAACCGACAGTCAAGAAGCAAGGCCTCCATACCCTGTTACCTACTCCTAGTCAACCTTCGGAATCCATCTCCATGGATTGCATGTCAGGCCTTCCTTCCACTAAGCATGGAAACGACTGTGTTTTCGTAGTCATCAACAAGTTCTCGAAGATGGCCATTATGGCAGCCTGCACTTTGGGATCCATCTCAAATCAGGTTAGCAGGTTCCTCAGTGCATTTTTGTCCAGTCTCTAGTCGATGTTGGACACCAAACTCACTAAGTCCACAGCCTTCCATCCTTAAACTAATGGTCAGACAAAGGTTGTCAACAAGATGATTGTACACATTTTGCGCATGTACAACTCAAAGCATCCATGCACATGGGATGAGAGCCTCTCCTATGTTCAACATAACTACAACTAGGCTCTCCAAAACTTGACTGGCCATAGCCCCTTTCAGGTGGGCTTAGGATTCCAGCCACTATGTCCCATTGATGTGGCCATGCCATTTGCAGCTACTCACGTAGATTCGGCTCATGTCCAGTCCGAAACAGATAAGGAAAACAGCTTCATTAAGCACATCCAACATATTTGGTAGCAAGTCCATGACATTCTGGAGAAATAAAATGTCAAGTATAAGTAGTGACATGATCAACATGGGGTGCTACACAAGTTTTAGGTGGGCAACAAAGTCTGGTTGCATTTTCAAAAGGAACACCTTACCGGATCCTATCGAAAACTGAAACCACTCCGATATGGTCGCTACACCATTACCAAGGTTGTGGGAGACAATGCATTTGAGCTCAACATTCCCCCATTCCTTGGCCTACACCCAGTGTTCAATGTGGACCGCCTTCGGCCATACTTTCCACCATTACTAGACACATCTGACATTGTAGAATAGCTCACACCCACAGAGTTAAATCTAGATTGCATGGAACAAGCTGCAACTAATTGGATCGTGGACACACGGATCAAGCACAATTGCCAGCAGAACATCCAACTGTATCAAGTTTTCAAAGTAGGCCAACTCCTTCACGAGGCCAAGTGGCTCACTAGGGACCAAGTTCAGTAGAAGTTTCCTCATCTCATGGAGGAAATCAACGCAATGGGGACCATTGCTTCCTAAGGGGGGAGGAATGATCCAGGTGGATATTGGTGGCCACCCGCCAAGTCCACTAGGACCCCCACCATTATTTCTTTCAAGTTTTTAGTTTCCTTAATTGTAGCATAGTTTACTATGTTTAGTAGGCTTCCAAGTCCTAAACTTTTGGAGCCGTTTTGAGGCCCTAAACGATGTTTTTTGGCAAAAATGGGAGCAACATCTGTCCATGGACAGATGTTGCTCTTCCCAAAGTTGTATTTCTCGGATAGGTATTTCTAATGAGATATTTCACTTGTCAAATGGAGATCATATACCAAAGTTACGACCCCAGGAAGTTGATGTACCAATTTACCCAAACGGGGCCCACAGTTTGGCGTTTCATCTTCTAGGGTTAGGTTTTTGGATGTTTAGGGTTTTTCATTGTTTCTCAACAATAAATAGGCCTTTGAGCCTCATTGTAACACAATTCAGAGGCATGTGGCCACCACATCTCTTCTCAATGATAAGATACCATCACTGTAGCTGTTTATTTCCATTTTCAGTTTGTAAGCATATCTCAGTATTTTACATTAATGAAATGAAGTATTATTTTCGTTGCATCTTTGTGTTTATGGTTAACTCTGTAACTTGTTGTGTTCCTATTTAAATCCGGATCACTATTGTTTCTGGTAAAACTAGTGTCTATTTAGATCTGCTAGTCCCAATAAGATGGGTAGTTATCTTAGAAACAAACAATTCAAAGTAACCTGCGTTTTCCTTTATGGAAGATAGATAAGAGAGAAGCAGAGAGCACCAACCTTAATCTTTCGCTTGGCTCCTTGCTTGTTTCCTCTCTCCTTTGATAGAGCTTGCCACTCCTTTCTCACTTGTCCTGTTTCAAAGAACACCTATAGAGGCAAAGCAACAATAAACAATCAAAGTATAGAGATCTATGATACTATAAACAATGTAGAATCAGAAGTACAATAACCATACAATTGCATACACAAATACGAGATATAGGAATACACAAGTATATGGAGGAAAACTAAAATAACTTTATTGATAGTAGAAGTAGAAGAGAGGATTACAACCCAACTATCTGATCCAGCATGAAAGCCCTCTTCACTTCATGAAAATCAATATCACCCAACAATACAATGTTTCAAAGGGAAACCAACAACACTTCCTTACAGATTACAAAATTCTAGCCTCTGGATCTCTAGGTTGAGGGATCCATATATAGACATTTGCATGGGGGTGAGTTAGCTTTTGGATTTTTTATTAGTGTCATTTCATTGATAGTTCTTAGTTCCACTTGGAGATTTCATGATCTCTTACTCATCCCTCGGCAAATTCAGAGAGGCAAGTGTCATATGAGCAGTTTCTAGAAGATTCTTTGAGTTTCCACCTAGAAAACTGCCTTTGCCATTTGTCTACTCTCGCTCATCGCACCCTACAAAAGTGATTTTCAGTATGCATCACACTATTTGTGTGTAATAGGTGATATGCATCGCACCATCAGCATGGAGCAGTCTGTATGGTCCAGTTTTGACCAGTTCTGAGTAGTTTTTCACGGAGAACTTCTGGGAAATGATAGAATTAGTTGACCTTCATATTTTAGGGTTGTGAAACAACAATTTCAGGGGTTTGAGTGCCCTTGGTTTTTTGACATATGTGATTGGGGTTGTAGTTCCAAAATATGTCTATAATAGTTGCCCCCTAAAGCATGAGGTCGTAAATCTTCTGATGTCGGGTGAAATGCTTTATCATGAGCATCCAAGGTTTTTCGAACTAGAAGGTGACTTGTATAAAATACAATAAAATACATTATCTTCATATTACTTTCATGATTTAGCTGAGGTGGGCATTCCCTTGCTCAACTTTATCAATTCATTTTCATGTACATAGGACAAACAACTGTCTGTGTGGCAGACTGATGATTCTAGTAGATCCATCATCCTTTAGCTTGGATGATCATCTGTGCAACTATGAAGTACATTTTATGTCTTTATTTTCCTAAATATATCGTAGCTTGGATGGATGAAACTAGATCTAGGGTCTTCAAACTCGTTCAATCTTCACCGATGTACAAGTCGATCCATGTGAAAAGATGTCCTAAAGTCGAACATGGAAAGACATCGCCTGATTACCAACCAATGATGTAAGCTGTTAACAAGCACAAGAGGAATCACCGATAATGATAATGACCCTCAAGGTACTACAGTACAATTCACATGGTGTGAATATAGGACTTGATGTCAAACAATATGAAAAATCTTTCAGTCGAAGGCCATTGATGTAAACCTCTCACCGGAAGTGAGAAACTTGCCATTGAGGCATGCAAGCTTCAAAGTATTGAAAGGGTTGTTTCTAAGTCAACTTCTTGGATAATGAGATGATGTCAACAAGAAGTGACCCACCATAGGAGGGCCTTAATGAATCCCACATCTACAACACGAAATGAAGAAAATGATTTTCTGGAGGTGAAAACAATATGATGATACAAGGTTCAGGGTGGTGGTCATGAAAAATGGAGCGTGAAGGTATTGCAGTGGGTGATGTGTTAGCTGGGTTGGTGAATTCTCTGAGCGACTTCTCTTGAACATATCGGTGACACTGTGATGGATCAGTAGCATTAACCCCATGGATGGTATGGAGGACCAATGGTGATGGTGAACGGAATAACCCAACCTGACTCAGTCATGGTGATGGAGTGAAAGTGTCATGTTCAAGAGAGACCCGCTACGAATGAAGTTCTTCAAGTTTTCTTCCCTTTTTCCCCAGTCGTTGCTGACTAGTACCTCTTTATTTTTGTCAAGCTTGAGGAGGATAACATATGCTTGTTCTATAATTTTCCCTTCGGGTAAACCTGTCATTATGTTTTAGAGAGCCTAGCGATAGTGAAGCTCGCTCTTGCCCGGATGGACAAGTTTGTTGATATTGTTTTAACGAGTTTAATGACAAAGATAACTTGGTCCTTTTCATGTTTAGAGATTTTGAATAGAGATGGAAAGGAAACTCCAGTAGTCCTTTTTCATGGTATAATCCCTTAAGTCCGAAAAAGTATAAAATAATACGAAAGGAATGACTTTTCGATAGTTTTAGCGAGCCGAAGAAGACAAGCGCTCGTTCTTTTTGTGTAATGATCCCTCAAGTCCAAAAATATTAAAATATAGAGGAGGGATGGCGCATCATTTTACTTTAACGAGCTAGAAAGGCCAATAGCTCAGCAATATTTTCATATTTTACGAGTGTAAAAAGAGCTTAAAAGAGACTTGTTTTTGAGGAATGAGCGGTATTTTCAAGTAGCAACAAGTTCCAAGTAAGTTTGGAACTTCTCAAACATGGCAGCATAATGAGGGTGGCTAGTAGAATTACTCATCACAACTGTTCCTCAAAAGGGTAAACAATCAAGTGGAGGCGTATGATCAACTAAAAGAGTAGAGGTGACGGTAAGAACACAACCAAGGCTCAAAAGGCTGATAGCAATGCAATCACAAAGGTTATTTACTGAGGGTGGATTCATTTTTTAATGAGCTTGAATCTTTAGAAACTATGCTCAGTGGTGGGTTTATTTTCTAACAAGCTTGAACCTTGTGCCAACATTGCTCGTGCTAGTCTTTTGATGATGTCTCTTGGTAGATTTATTTTTTAATGAGCTTGAACACTACTATAACATGTGCTCATTGCCTTTCTATGCAAGATAGAAATGACCGAGCTACGAGGTTAAAGGGTTGAGAACCTACAAACTAAGAAAGTCAAAGGTTGCTTTTCACTTCCATACAAAGGTTTGCATGCCCCCAGGTGTTTCAGTAAAAGGAGAGTTTCCAGGTTACCAAATGTAAGTTCATGCGGTTAGGCAGGATTGTTTCTGTCGGTAGACAAAAACTCTTCCTTTGCTTTGTCCATTGAAATAGACCAAGGTGAATGGTGTGATCTTCCAATCACATAACATAAGAAGGTGAATGGTATGAGCTTCCAATCACAATCACACAAAGGAAATCAGTGTATCAGACTAATCACATAACCTATACATGAATGTTTCTCAGTCCAAGCATTATAACCTTTCAAGAAAGTCTCTCTTTTCCTCTGGGTTCGCCTACTGAAGTAGAATAGGGTGCATGCCCCCTAAACTTCATCACACTCACTGAACTACTCGTTGTAGTTAGGTGGATAGAATGAAGGTTGAGGAGACATTGTTGACGTGAAGAGACCATTTAGGGATGATGGTTGATTCATAGATTTGTTTGAACAAGGAAATGAAAGCTGGTTGGCAAGTTGTACCATTCTGCCTTCATATGGGAAACACATCACTCGAAAGAGTGAGGAAACAATAGCTCCCATGCTGTAAATGTAGTCATGCCCAAGGAGTAGATTGTAATCTAGTGGCCCTTGGACTGCCATCATGTTCAAATGAATGATTTTCCTTCTCAAAGTTATAGGCAAATTTGGAAGGATCCCTAATGGTCGACTAGTTCCTTTATTGAAGCTTGAGAAATTTCAAATCTTAGGCAGAAGTGATGGTGAACCAAACACATTCCAAGCAATTGAGGAAAGGATACTCACAGAAGCCCCTTCATCTATGATAGTGCCTGCCATGATCATTGTGTAGACTTGTACTATGATTCTAAATGGTACATTAGATGGAAGGTAGGTGTTAAATGGGAATATTGTCCACTCGGATGCTGCTATTCCCACTAAGATGGGTGGCTATCTTAGAAACAAACAATCAAAGTCTACTATTGATTCCTTTTATGAAAATAGACGAGAGAAGAACCAAGAGGGCCAACCTGAGTCCTGTGCTCGATTTCCTCTCTTTCTTGATAGAGTTTTTCCGCTTTCTTCATTGTCTACCCAGCTTCAAAAGGACCTGTGGAATCACAAAAACATACTACTATGCAAGAAACAAGGATCTAAATTCATAAATAATGCAGGATCAGATGTGCATTAACCATATACATGCATATATAAACAAGTACACGAGAATATGGAAGGAAACAAGAATAACTTTATTCATATGAAAAGTAGCAAGAAGATTACAACCATGTGCTCTGACCCAACATCATCC
>APFE030987777.1:5536-17534 GCA_000404065.3 Pinus taeda
AAAGGAGGAGCTCATCCGGATCAACAAGACTGGACTACTACAACAAGCATTGGACCTAAGGTAAGATCGAGAACATTTGAATTCTTGTAAAATGATGTGTATCTAGAGAAGGATAGCTCTTATTTGGTTTGTTTGTCATTAGAGAGTCTTAGACTCCTAGGAAGGTTAGATTTGTCCGCAAGTATAACTCATTCCGCTTGACAAGTACTTTATTTTGCAGGTATTACAGCTTGGAGATCGAAGATCAACAGAAAAATGGAGTTTCCCAAATCATCGATATTAACACCGTACAACTATCATGAATGAAAGGACCAAATGAATCGATACCTTCATCATAAAGGGTTGTACAGGATTACCATGGCTACAGAAGTGGAACCCACTTCAGCCATAGAGAAATCCAAGTACCTCAACCGTATGGATGAGGCCCATGGATCCATATGCATGTGCATCTCTCCAGAGTTGCAATTTCATCTATCTTCCCGCAATACTCCCAATGAGATTTGGAAAAAGGTTGAAGATCTCTATGGGAAACAGGATGAGATGAAAGGACATCTGCTCGAAGTGGAGCTGTTGTCATTGGATCCACGGAACTATGACAGAATTCAAGACTTCTTCACCAAATATAATGATCTATTGCTGCAACTCAAGGGTTTTGGAACTAACAAATCCAAGGAGAAGAGTCCCCAAGTTCTCTCTATTATGTCAAAGCTCGGACCAGAATACTTCGTTTTTGTGTCTACATTTCATTCAGTAAGGCTCGCAATAGGTAAATCCTACACTATGCATTCTCTCAAAGAATTTATGGAGTCCCTTATTTTTGAGCAAGATAAACTCATTGGTATGGAGAAAATGAAACCTCCAAAAGCACATGCACTTGCTGTGTATTATGGCAGCCATAATAAAAATCACAGATCTAATTCAAATCATAAAAATCAGCAGCAAAAAGACAAGGGAAAAGCGCATTCCCATCCAAAAAAGGAAGGGTACACCAAGCCCTTCAATGAATCCTCCAGCTTGAGAAATGAGAAAGGGAAGAAAGGAAACAGATGCACCTACTGTCAAAGAGGATTCCATCCAGAATCCTCTTGCATGAAGAAACAAATTGACCAAATGGCAGAAATTCTTCAGAAGCACAACCTTGGAGACCAAATCCCTCAGGGCACCAAGAAGAAAACTGAGGATCCGCCACATGGGAAAGGTAACAAATTTCATGCTTTAGTTGCAATTAATTCTTCCCCTGATGCATGGATTATATATTCTGGTGCATCACATCATATGGCTACTGCAAAGGAAGTCTATACCTCTTTGGATGCATGCAAAAGACCTCCCGTCCTCATGGGAGATGACTCACCTATTGAGGTCACCGGAAAAGGTAGAGTGGACATTTTACATGGAAGCTTTGAAGATGTGCTTCATGTTCCAAAACTTTTAGTAAACCTACTTTCAGTTTATTAGTTCACTCATTCCGGCACCGGTTCAAAACCTTACCTGATACGAGCATCTCAGATTTCCAGAAGTTCGTCAAAATTTTCTTAGACAAGTGGGTGGTTAGACATAACCCTTTCTTTATTCTAAAAGAGTATAACCAACCGAAAAGAGAGCCAGGGGAGACGGTACAACAATTTTCTACCATGTTTAACCAAGTCTATTTTTTGATGCCTACTAATATAAAGCTTCCTCCTGGATCTGCTCCCTTGCACTATCTGGATGCCTTTGATCTGGAAATGGAGTTTCAGCTGAGAGAAAGGAATCTTGCAAAACTTGAAGAGATGCAAAACAATGTAGTAGATGTAGAGGCTAATTTTTTGATCAAAAGGGCAAAGTTGAAGGAAGAAGAGAGGAAGAACATAAATCCAGAGGAATTGACATCTTTAGAGGTAAAACTTGACATTTTGGTAAGTGCAGTGGAAGAGATGATGCAAAAGATCACCACAAGGAATGAGTATGATGTTTAAGACCATGGCTCACTAATTGAAGAAAAACAAGTGGCTGATCCAAAACATTTCCTTTCTTATCCCAGTTGTCATAGATCTGATAATGATTTTTTTATAGATCATCTTATAGAAGAGAGATCTGTTGATTTGACATGTATGCTTGATGATGTGTTTTATACTGACGATTTGTCTAAGTTTGATCAGTATGATGATGATTATGTTCTCCAAATAGAAGCTAATCTTGCAGACAAATCAACAACTGGTTTGTGGAAGGAGGAAGTTCACTTTCAACAGCTCGAATACAGTGATTAGCCGATGCATATCAGCTATGGAAGTGAGGAGGAAAGTGCAGAAAATTTTGAAGTAAGTGAATGATCTTTGTCTCTTTGTTTTAATTCATTTCAGTTCATTAGAGACAACTTTCGTGCAATCAGAAATCAACCATTGATAAGTTTTGATCTTGACCATCTAGAGGGAAATGAAATCCTTGTTCAAGACTTCTCATATTTAGATTTGCAGCCCTCGAATGCCATTGAATGTCAGGTTGCAGATGAAGACTCGAAAACTGGAACATATGATCAAATGATGCAAGTTCATTCTGTACCATTATGTTTTGAATCATTTTAGTTTTTGAAGGGAAATTTGCATAGTATATCTTCAAATGAGCAGCCTGTATAAAATCGTACAATCTCATTGGAACCAGTAGAAAATGGGTTGCAACAGTGTTTTCAAGTTTTTCACGATCCAATAGCTGATGTGTTGGATGATGCCAGTAGTCAAAGTCCTTCTCCATTAGCTAACTGTGATCTTGAAAAAATTATTGATACAAACTTGATCCGGCTGCTGGTTTCTTTGTCATTTTTAGCAGGAGTCTTGTCACAAAGCTCAGATGAAAGTTTGCATTCATGGTATGAGGAGAACCAAAGTAATCCATTGGATGAGCTAAGTCCCAGTGCACATGAATTTCAAGATCCTCATGCAGTATTTTTGGAGTCAGATAGAGAATCCATATTATTCAATCTGGGAAAATTTGGATCTGTTTACAAGTTTTCATGGGAGTTGCATTTTAGTAGTTCTCTCTTCTTTCTCATAAACAAACACTTGCAGAGAATTCAAACAACAACCATATTTCTTACTTGGTTGCATTGGTTGTTTCATTTCACTTTATCAGGTGATGAATGGACCAGTTAGAGTAGGTTTTATTGAATAAGCTCCATTTTGAGCGTCTTTTCCAGTTTGTCAATTGTGTTTTAGTATCGAGTCAGTTTTTAGTTGAGTAAAAGTTAGTTTGTGTCTTTGAGTCATCAATATTCAGTCATGTATTTCAGATTGAGTTTTTTACTCCATGCCCAATGGATAAGGCTACTTGGTCTATGGTGTTCTTGGCACCTCCAAGGAGCTACCATCCCCAATGGAGCCAATGTTAGAGTCAGTATTTGCATATTGCCACCAATGATCAAATATTCTCTTATAAAGTGGTCTTAGGGTGTTAAAGTCAAAATTTGTCATTTTAGTGAGTCTTTAAGTAAAATTTGGTCACTAGGTATTAGGTCTAGGATTGTTTTCACCCCTTCCAAAATTTTCCAAGTATTGGTCCATGTCACCATTCGGCTGAGTGTATCATCATTCAAAGAGTTTTCATCATTATTTTAAGTTCCAATGGGTCATTTTACACCTTGTTTGTGCTTCAGTTGTGCTTAGCTAAGGCTCATTTCCCTCTCCTAGGTTTTTGAAGGTATTTTTTCTTGGATGTTCAAATCATCAAAAAAAATTGTATCCTAATGCTCATACACCTTCCCCTACCCTTAAAATACTTTCTTAAACACTTCCCATCATTGATATCCCTCAAATTCATCATTTTCCCACAAACCCTAGCTTACTACTACAATTTGACACTTTTGCAGGTTAGGTCTATGTTTTTCCCTTTTGGACTGCTTCCTGTCACTCAATCCTTGAAATTACACTTTCCCCTACTTCCTAACATCCTTCCCTATTTCCCAAAAGTTTCTCAAGAATTTAGAAGCCCCTCATCCCCTTAATTTCCTTTCATTTCTGCAAATCCCTTGTTCCACATATCGGGATAGGTTATATTAAAATGGCATTTCTGAGCAAGAAAAGATGAATTTTACAAAAGTGAGAGTGGTTTTTTCCATCATAGATCCAAGAAGAAAAACCTCCTTCAGTTTTTACACAGGTCTCATGGTTTGGGATAAATGTCCAAAACATCATCTGCCTCAAGAGAGTTGATGCACTTCTGGAGTGACCTTGGGAAAATCAAGCTTTCTCCTATCTGGAGTGACCAAATGACTTGCGTTATGAATCAAATTATAACTCGACATAGAGATATTTCCAATGAGCTATTGTGAGCTCAATTTGGAGTTAAGTAAGACCTCCAAAAGTTGACTGAAACAACATTCTGCATTTTGGCAGCCTCATTTTGCACATTTTGACCAGTCTTGGGAGATTGAGCTTTTGATAGGGAAAATTAGCTCCAAATTGAAAAATTAAAGATTTTAGGGAAAGTAGAAGCGATAAGCTTTCCAATGAGCTATCCCACGCCTAATTTGGAGATTGAGAAGGTAGTCAAAAGTTGTCTAGAAGTGGAAGTGTGTGTCTGTGGGTTGGTGCTACGCGTTGAGCAGAAGGGCCAGAAATGCCTCAAACTTCATAAAAACTTCAGGATTTCCCTCTCATCTCTCAAGAAAGTAAGTTTTACCCCTAAGCTTCACTCTTGGCATTCAATTCATTTACTTGAGGTTAATTTTCTATGGTAAAATTAAAACCCTAAAATTCTTCCATTTATTCCTTAAAAACCCTAACCGTTTATATACCTCCTTTCTCATATTCTTAAAAAACCCTAATCCCTCCCATATCTCCTTTCACCTATTTTCAAAACCCGAACCCCTCCTACATTTCCCTCAATATTCCTTATTCCTTCATCTCCAAAGAAACATCCTAAAACCCAAGTCCCTCTCTCTTATTTTCACAGTTTATACTCTCCTTCTCATTAGTCCACCAATACCACATAAGATCATTTCCCATTCCCTTATTCCTAATCACCCATACTCACTCCTTCCATACATTCTCTAGGGGTACAAAACTTCAAAACTTAGAAAACATGGATAAGGAAGACCTTCCAATAGTGCTCAGGTGAAGTCAGATGAGAAGGCCAAAAAGACTAGAACTACTAAGGTGCCCGGTACCTACATGACATATCAGAGGGACACAAGGAGATTGTTTGCAGCTGATAACATGGCCTACCATTACAGGACTATAAACAAATTTGCAACAAGAGGGTAAAAAAGATGAAAGCTAGGCTAAGGCGGGCTCTAAAAGGAAAAAAAGAGGAGGATGGGCTTAGTTTTCTTGCTAAATCTTCCTTGGCTCATCAGGACACTTGAGGATGGTGCTTCTCACCAATTTTGGGCAAGTTTGGAGGAAATTTTTTCATTTGTGAATTTTGAAATTTTACACACAGAAAAACTGCCTAAACGCGTAGGGCCACTGGCGTTGCACTTTTCCTAGGGGAACCCAAATGAGAAATGGTTTGCATTTTTGGATTCAGAACAACGAGGACATGCACTCTAGAGATTTTCAAAGTTTTTGGGGTAGAAATAGTCCACCAAAAGGTCAAAAAACACCCTAAAAATGACCTTTCTGCCACTTTTTGGACACACAAAAGTAGTCTTGGTAGAATCAAGTTTTGAGGGGACAAATGAGCTTCAAATGTAGAAATTCTAGGTGTTTTGGAAAGTAGACTTGAAGACCTTTCCAATGAGCTATTATGAGCTCAATTTGGATGCTGAGAAGGCCTCCAGAAGGACCTGAAATGGCATTGCGCATTAGGCCAGTGGCACTGTGCGTAGGGCAGATTTTGCTCAGGATGCCTATTTTTCCAGTTTTTGACTGTGTTATTGAGTTCTCTCTCATGGAGGTTCTTTCACCTTTGTAAATTATGACTTGGCATGTAACTATGATAGATAAATAGTAATAGAGGGTAGATCCATTACTTTAGATGTCAGTTTGAGCTCAAATGAATCAGTTTTTCACTTTTAGAGGCAAGTTGTTGAGATGCCTATATTCCTATTTCTTGTTCAATATTAGTTAGATTAGCTCCTCATCTTTGGGATTCGACCCTTGAGGATGGGAGGAGGTTGAATTCATGTCTATATCTTCTTCTTCTTTCTCATTGTAAAGGGTTGGACTCAGTTGGATGCTTAGACCTTGATTGTACACCATTTTGTAGTAGTTTGGCAGGAGATTAATAAGAATTGCAGCTATTTTTATGGGATCCATGTGGTATGGAGTTTTAGTACAGTTTCTTCTTCTGTGATCATATGTTAATGTGTTTTATCTATTCCGTTAATCATTTCATTTCTTCTGGTTGAGTGTTTTCAAGTTGATAGGTAGAATTCATCACATGACTGCTCTGCCTTGGGAAACCATTCACCATTTCATGTTTTCTGTAGTCTAGGAAGGATCCATGGTTTTCACATGATTTTCTTAGCTTCTCACCAGTCTAAACATCTCACCTCATTAAACCCTAGAGTGCTAAAGCCTATGCCTACCTTGTCCCATTAAACACCCTGTACCTTTGACCTAGTTCCCTAGACCTAAACTGTCTAGCTCCACTTGATCCAGGAAAACCCCTTCAAAATCCAATCAAAACTTTGTGCTACTATACCTAGCCTAAAATCCTTTTCCTGATCTAGTCATCTTAGCTGAGATCCTTATGGAGAGAGCCCTCTCCCAACCTAGTAGGGCTAGCTACTTGGCTAAGTGTGGTTTGTGGTTACCCTGGAATTGCCTTCCTTCAACCTCAGGTTCAATCCAGGTGATAACACATTCCACCCTCCACCTTCCTATAAAGGATCTTATGCCCTTAGAAGGAAATTCTCTTGAAAAATTCCAAGAAGAACTTAAGCATATCAGGTATATACTAATCGATGAAATGAGATTCATTGGGCCAAATCTTCCTAGCCATATTGACAAATGTATTCGAGAGGAATTTCCACTGCAAAGAAACACTACTATCGGTGGTTGTTCCATTATATTAATTGGTGATCTCGGCTAGTTACCGCACGTCAAAGACATACCTCTATATTCAGGCATGAGCCATGGAAGCACAATGTGGAATACATTCAACACAATCATCACATTATAGACAATATTTCATCAACAAGGCGACTACATCGCCCAAGATACTTCCAGGAACATCCTCCAGAACATTAGAAATGCAAATCCAATAATTCACGACTACAACATACTCATGTCACACACAGATTCCTTCTTATCAGAATATGAAATACATTCTTTCAATGATTCCATGCATCTATTCCCAACTAGTTCTCAAACAACGATCCATAATAAGAAAATGATAAAATATCTAAACGCTCCTATCGCAAGATCCATTGCTGAAGATGACAACACATATTCCAGCATTTCCTCAGAAGATGACTAACTTGAGAAAAATGTGTTACTATGCAAAGGCCAAAAAGTGATGCTAACCTCGAACCTTTGGGTTTTAGCCAAACTTGTTAATGGTTCCCTCGGAGAAATCATATCCATTTTTTACAAAGAATCAATTGCACCTCTACAACTTCCAACATTTGTTGTCATAGCTTTTCCCAAATACATCAAGCCTCTTTGGGATGAAATAAATTCCACTCACTTTCTTATTCTAGCAATAAAAATAAATGGACATACGCAAATTCCGCTAAATATGGCTTGGGCATTAACCATAGATAAATCTCAAGGTATTACACTATCAAAAGCAATAATTGACATGGGGAAAACTAAACGCCAAGGTCTCACATTCACAAAAATTTCAAGAGTCCCTTCTCTACAAGATCTCTGGATTTGCCCCGCATTCAGTTTCGATCGTTACAATAAAATGAAAGACAACAAAAACCTTGCTTGCAGAAAACACGCAGAAGAAATTCTTCGTTCAATGCTACCTCCAAACAATCTACTCCAATCCATACGTTAACATCACCAAAAGGTTTCCTATATTTATTAAGCTCAATCTATTTCATAACATACCTTTCATATCTTTGGACAATAATAAAATTTAATCATTTTAATACATGGTTGCAAATATTACATTTTCATTATATTTTCTATATACTTAGTTCTAACATTTTCTTTCTTTTGCAACAGGACACATGGACTTAGAAATAACACAACTGTATAACTACTGTGACGAAATTGAAGCATCAATACTTACATTGCAAAATATACAAAACATATTTCTACCGGTACCAAATCCAGAAGTACCATTATACTGTCTCCGACCAACTATACAATTATTACTACAAATAAAATATGCTCTGAAACACATAATCCACATTCATCAACATGACAAAATGCAAAAAATATGGGTGGACTAGCAATCAAGAAATATGCATCTCCATTTATGCATAATTCTTCAATGGTGTTCGATATGCCATTGTTCACCTTGCATTTTTGACTAACAATATTTAAATCCCTATGACAAAGGTAAGTTCATTTCCATTCATTCCAAATTCATTTTAACACAACGCACATGCAAACTATTACTAATAAATTTCCACAATTAATTTACAAATTACAAATTTTAACAAAATATACATTTTCCAGGTTCATTGCTACTTCTTCAAGTCATCGATGTCTCCAAAAAGTTTCGATGTATTTTCAAATATGGAATGACAGCGACAATGTTCTTCACAATATTATATTTCTTTTTTCACTTCTTCCATTACAATTTACTAGTATTTTTCAATTGAAACTTGAAAAAGCATCTTTGAAGATCAAGAGGCATTCTTCGTTGCAAACATTGTACTTTTTGTAAATTCCAATTAATGTATATCAATTAGCTTCATCTTCCACTGTTACATGCAATCTTGTTTATTAAATATTATTATCAATAGCATTTCCCATGTAAACTACTACTAATGAATTTCCACAATTAATTCACATATTTCAAATATTAATAATACTTCTACATCACTTTAACAAAAAATGCATTTCGCGTGTACTTTACTGCTTCTTCAAGTCTTCAATGGCTCCAACAATTTTTCATGCATTTTCAAATATGGAACGACAACCATGATGTTGTTCATAATTTCATGTCCATTTTTCACCTCTTCTATTACAATCTAGTAGTATTTTTTAATAATGTCATAAATAGGTAGCATATGAAAAAATTACATCTCCGAAGGCAAAAAAAAACCCTTAAATTAATGTACAAAAACATGTTCCCATAAAGAACAACAACTACATGGATAATGGATAGCCTCTGCATGACATTACTATTATTTACAAAATAGCCATATTTAGAATACACATAACTAATAATTTGAAGTATAACCCATTATCATCCACCCTTGCTTTCAACAATGTCCATTCACATGTTGCTATTCTTCCACACACTACTATTATTTACAAAATATCCATATTCAAAATACACATAACTAGTACTTTTCACTGTAACTCATTATCATCCACCCTTGCTTTCAACAATGTCCATTCACATGTCACTATTCTTCCACACACTACTATTATTTACAAAATATCCATATTCAATACACATAACTAACAATTTCAATTGTAACTCATTATCATCCACCCTCACTTTCAACAATGTCCATTCACATGTCACTATTCTTCCCAACTCTATGCCTTATGACATTTTCTTTGCAACATTAGGTGAAAATGCTAGTTAAAACATAATTGAAAGGAAGTACCCTACCTAACATCTCAACCATAGGGAAATCTTATACATTCATGCAACATATCATGATTCCTAAATACATGGAAGGAGTCGAGATGAGTGATTAAGAAAATGTAACTGACGATGGGATTCCACTAGAAACATGGAAAATAAACCATTGAACATTAAGATCTTGGGAAAACACAATTTAATGTTGATTGAGGCCTAACTAATGAAGTTACCAACAATATAGGGATGACAACTTGGTTGATGACTTGCTAAAGGATCTACCTCCCAACATTGATGATGAAGATCCATGAACATCCTAGAGATATTCACATTTGAAAAAAGGGAAGAAGTTAAAATGGAGAAAAAGAACAGGCAAAATAAAAAATGATAAGGGTAAAGTTGTGATTGAGACCCTATGGTTGGTCATGGTTAATACAATGAATACAAATTTGGTAACATTAGCACCTATAACAATAGCAACTACACAAACTATCAAAAAGAGCATCCTTGAGATGATGAATGAGACAAAGCAACATGTTAACATATTAAGCTAATATTTAAAATCAAGTTTCTTACTTGAAGTAAGACAAATACAATTTGAGTGAGTTTGTCTTCTTCACTTACAAAGATGAGGTTCAAATTGTGCCACTTATCACACCCATGCTGGCAAGAAGTATACTACAAATATTGTTGTTCTTAAAGAACAATTGGAATGGTGCATATCTAGTATGGAAAGAAAATGGCTAACAAATGAAAATTGAAATGAAATGAACCAAATTGATTGATGCCTAACTGATGGAGTTACCAACAATTTAATGTTGATTGAGGCCTATCTGATGGAGTTACCAACAATTTAATGTTGATTGAGGCCTAATTGATGGAGTTACCAACAATTTAATGATGTTGTTAAGATCTTAGGGAAAACACAGTTTAATGTTGATTGAGGCCTAACCGATGGAGTTACCAACAATATAGGGATGACAACTTGGTTGATGACTAGCTGAAGGATCTACCTCCTAACATTGATGATGAAGATCCATGCATATTCTAGAGATATTCACATTTGAAAAAAAAAAAATTAAAATGGAGAAAAAGAACATGCAAAATAAAAAATGATAAAGGTCAAGTTGTGATTGAGACCATATTTTTGGTCATGATTAATATAATAAATATAAATTTGGTAACATTAGCACTTATAAAAATAGAAATTGCACAAACTATAAAAAAAGCCATCCTTGAGATGATGAATGAGTCAAAGAAACATGTTAACATATTAGGCTAATATTTAAAATTTAGTGTCTTACTTCAAGCAAACCAAATACAATTTGAGTGAGATTGTCTTCTTCGCTTACAAAGACGATGTTCAAATTGTGCGACTTATGACACCCATACTGCCTAGAAGTATACTACAAATATTGAACAATTAGAACAATGGATATCTAGTAGGGAAAGAAAAAGACTAACCAATGCAAACTGAAATGAAATGAACCAAACTGACATTGAAATCAAACATGTTAGAGAAAATAATAAAGATACACTCAAAGAGATTGATCGTTGCAACAAGATAGTGACAGGTACATAGTTAATGGTTGACCAGCATAAATTACCATCATTTTAGACAAAATATGAGTTTGTTCCTCTAAGTGAGTTGGTGAACATGCTTTTTGAGTCAAGGGATCTCTACTTGAATGGTTCATGAGGCACAATACTTGCTAAGGTTTTGCAAATGGGGTAGCAAGCTAAGTGGGCTTGATTGTGGGGAAAAACTCCACAATTAAGCGCGCTTGAGCCAGAGGAGTTCTGGGATGGGTGGCCTCCTGGGAAGTCCTGGTTACCGGGTGCAGGCCCCGGAAGTGATGATTGATGCTATGTGATTCGTTCTCCACATTTCACTAGTTTCAATCCCACTTCTTCACCCCTGTGAGCATCAACCGATGCAATGAGTGCTAAGTGAACTATTCAAAAATCATGAGAAATTAGTCAGTTACGACTACCTCTCATGGAAATGGTCATACGTTTGAATGACTTACTTAACGCAGTTGAATCCCAAAAATGATATCTAATATAATGCACTGTGTAAATCCCCATACTTAAATTCAAAAAGAGTCAAGGGATCTCTACTTGAATGGTTCATGAGGCACAATACTTGCTAAGGTTTTGCAAATGGGGTAGCAAGCTAGGTGGGCTTGATTGTGGGAAACTCCACAGTTAAGCGCGCTTGAGCCAGAGGAGTTCTGGGATGGGTGACCTCCTGGGAAGTCCTGGTTACCGGGTGCAAGCCCCGGAAGTGATGATTGATGCTATGTGATTCGTTCTCCACATTTCACTAGTTTCAATCCCACTTCTTCACCCTGTGAGCATCACC
>APFE030987777.1:21623-40667 GCA_000404065.3 Pinus taeda
AATTTATTGTTTAAAAGTGTTTTTGGATTAGTGTAATTATTAATATTTTATAGCTATTAGTAAACACTATTCTTGTTATATAAACACTATCAAATGAAAAATTATATAATTTTACAAGATATTTATACTACATTCATTATTGTAATATATATAGCTAATCATCTTTATATCACATAGTTTACTAGAAATTTTTAAACTTATGGTAATGTATTTTAGATTGTTTTTTCTTTCTTTTCTTTTATTTCATTTTTCCATTTCCTTAGGGGCCAATTATTATGTTGGTTCTAGGGTGGTTGGTTTTAAAAACCATTATGAAGAATCCACTATAAGCGAATGCTCGGATGCCTGATGCACGAGTCACTTGATCTCACTCATCAGGCACTGGTCTAATTCTGGGTAGTCTCATATCCTCTCCTCCTAAATCTTGTAATGTTTTGAATTCTGAATATGCCAATTATCAATTGTTGCAACGGGTTTGGGTTTATCTACATGAAATTTGAGTCCCATCACATGTCATGTTGCATCGGCCCTCCCCACTACACTGGCTACTGAGCCTATCACAATTGAGGGTATGCCCTCATTACATTATGAATGGGAGGAAACATTGGGTAATAACTCACAACATAGATACAATCTTTGATCCCTTGCCCATCCCAAGCCACATCACACCTTCGGACTTGGCAACGACCCTCCTCCTAAATCTCAGAAAATTCCCAGGGGTAGGCAATCCAACATATCTAAGGCCATCCAGAGGGCCGGTATTGAGGTGGTGACGGGGATACAAATTTCCATTGACTAGGTTCTTAGAGCACAAGGCAACCCTGAATTGGTTACCCCATGAAGTACCTATCTTTCAATTGCAAGGCTTTGACTAGCCTAGACAAAAAATTGGCACTCGGGAGACTTTTTGGATTTGAGATAGAGGATGGGTGGGAAAAAATCCAAATTCACTAAGGTGAGGGAACGTGGGTGACTGCTTGTTTTTTGAGAGGGCATAAGTATGGCACAGGCTGTGGACACTAAAAGTACATTGATAATCGACTGAGTTAGAGGCTGGAACTACTCACCAGGCACTAGTCTAATTCTAGGTAGTCTCATATCCTCTCCTCCTAAATCTTGTAATGTTTTGAATTCTGAATATGCCAATTATCAATTGTTGCATCGGGTTTGGGCTTATCTACATGAAATTTGAGTCCCATCACATGTCATGTTGCATCGACCCTCCCCACTACACTGGCTACTGAGCCTGCCACAACTGAGGGTATGCCCTCATTACATTATGAATGGGAGGAAACATTAGGTAATAACTCACAACATAGATATAATCTTTGATCCCTTGCCCATCCCAAGCCACATCACACCTTCGGCCTAGGCGACGACCCTCCTCTTAAATCTCAAAAAATTCCCAAGGGTAGGCAATCCAATATATTTAAGGCCATCCAGAGAGCCGGTATTGAGGTGGTGACAGGGATGCAAATTTCCATTGACTAGGTTCTTAGAGCACAAGGAAACCCTGAATTGGTTACCCCATGAAGTGCCTATCTTTCAATTGCAAGGCTTTGACTAGCCTAGACAAAAAATTGGCACTCGGGAGACTTTTTGGATCTGAGATAGAGGACGGGTGGGAAAAAATCCAAATTCACTAAGGTGAGGGAACATGGATGACTGCTTGTTTTTTGAGAGGGCATAAGTATGACACAGGCTGTGGACACTAAAAGTACAGTGATAATTGACCGAGTTAGAGGAGTGACAAAAGATTGGCACTCGGGAGACTTTTTGGATTTAAAAGGATCAATGTATTGTTCTTACAAGAGAGATTGGGAGAGGGTGTTGCCATCAACACCTTACTGACAACCATTCTTCCTAGCTGGACATTCCATACACTTGATGTGAGAGGTCGATTGGGGGGTGAGCTATAGGTTTCAATAATAGAACTAATGATATTGATAACATATGGGGAAGTGAAGGTGTATTGGGTGTAGACATTACATCTATTGAACTAAATGCCCCACTCCGTTTGATAAATATATATGGACCCTGTCATAATCATGTGGGCTTCTGGGATAAACTAATGACTACATATTTTATGGATAAAGAAAATATCATTATTGGTAGAGATATGAACTTCTCATTGGGACATGTTGAATCATGGGGTGCTTGAGCTCAAACTGATCCCCTGACTGAATATTTTGAGCACTTATTGGATACACATAACCTCCTAAATATAGACATGGTCAAGATCCATCCTACTAGGTGAAATAGGAGAATAGGAAAGGATGCATTGGCCTGAAGATTGGACTGATTTATCATTAAAGCACCACTGGTGGATTGTTTGGACACAATTAGATAGTGGGTGGGATCAGGGGGGATATCTGATCACTTCCCTATATTCTTTGAAGTCATGAATTCCAATTGTAAGCCAAAATATCCTTTTAAATTTAACTTGGCCTGGCTGGAGGAAGCAGAATTGCATAATATTTTAAAGGAACCTTGGATTCACTATGACCAAGATAAAATCTCCTCTCCAGTCATAGTGATATCCAATAATTTATCCTGGATCAAGCACAAGACCATATTATGGGCAAAAGGGAAAAATATAAGAGACGAGGCTACAATATGTAAATTGAAGCAACATTTAAGGAGATGGAGAGCACTAGCAATTTAGGTTGTATATCTTATGAAAGGAAGGAACAATTTATCACGTTGGAAACATAAAAGATTAAACTCTTAAGATAGAAAGTAGAGACTTGGCGATTAAAGAGCAGAGCTATTTGGCTAAAGGTCAGGGATGAAATTACTAAATTCTTCCAACAATGTGCTAGGGGGACAAAATTAATCAATATGATATGAAGTTTAAGAGACAAGAATGATTCGGAGGTCAACAAATTCTGTCATCTTGCTGATATGGGCACAAGACATTTCTCCCAAATGTTTATAGCCCCACGAGAAGCTAACATTGCAGAAGTAATTCGCATTGCCAGGACAATGCCCCGATTTGTGGAAGAAGAGCATGTGGAGTTATTAAACAAGTCGGTCACGCTGGGGGAGATTGAATTTGTTTTGAAGTGGTTCAAAAAAGATAAAATCCCTAGTCCAGATGAATGGCCAATTGAATTCTATATTACCCTTTTTTACCATGTTGGTTCAAATCTCCTCATGGCTATCGAGGATTGCAGACTATCGGGGAAGATGCACGAGGGGTTTAATTCTACATTTATAGCACTCATCCCAAAAGTTGATAACCCCTAGACTTTTTATGACTATCGACCTATCTCCTTATGCAATTGCATATACAAAATCATATCTAATATGATTGCTATCCACATCAAGCCCATCTTATCCAAGAACATATCCAAGGAGCAATTTTCATTTCTCAATCATAGACAAATCCATGAAGCCTTTGGCACTACATAAGAAGGGTTGCATTTCATAAAGCACAAGAACATTAAGAGCATCATTCTCAATATTGACCTTTTTAAAGCATTTGATAGAGCATGTTGGACATACCTATAACTTATACTTACCCATATTGGCTTTCCACATACTTTCATTAAATGGATTATGTGTTGCTTCACATCTGCATCATATAGCATACTCATCAATGGGGTTTCATCCAATTTTTTCCATGTTGAGTGTGGCCTTAGAAATGTGTGTCCTTTATCACCCCTCTTATTCCTCCTGATCATGGAAGGTTTAAGTCTGCTTATATCCAATGCCCAAGCATCTGGGTCTTCAAGTGTGGTCAATATGATATATGTATCCTAGCTAACACATATTTTATTTGTTGATGATGTACTAATAGTTTTAGATGGATCTATTCGAGACACCATTTATTTCAAGAATATTATTTCCCTATTTTGTAAAGCTATAGGAATGATGCACAATTACAATAAATCAACCATTATGCCTATAGGTTGTTTACAAAATGAACAAAGACATGCACTGCAACAATTTCAATTCACAAGACTTGACATGGAGGCTAGACTCAAGTATATTGGATTTAGATGCAAACCAAATGATTACCGCATTGCAGACTGGACTTGACTCATTGCAAAATTGAAGGGAATGTCAACATTTGGTAGCAGAGATGGCTATCTAGAGCAGGAAAATTAATACTAATTAAATCAATACTAGAGGCTATACCAGTATACTTGATGGCTCTGGCTTAGATACCAAAAGGCATCACTAATAGAATACAACAAATATGTCACAGATTATTATGGAGAGGAAAACATGTTGGAAGGCCCTTTGCCTGGGTGAAATGAAAGAGAATTGGAAAGCCCAAAAAATGGGGAGGGTGGGGCATAAAGGATTTGAACATATTTGCATCGGCTATAGCAACAAAAATGGGATGGAAAATAATAACAATAGATAGTTTATGGAAAGAGGTGGTTTATCACAAATACATATACCCTCTTACAATTATGGAATGGGTTCGAAGGTTGAACAAGGGTAATATTGGTTCCTCCATCATATGGGAAGCTATTGCTCACTCCATATTAGTCATAAAAAGAGGATTGTCATGGCGGATTGGATCAGGTGAGCATGTTCGTCTTGGAATTAATGCATGGTCACGATGTGGAAATGCACATATACTACCACTAGCGCTTAGACAATATCTTGAAATGGCCAATTCACCCAGCTCTCCCAAATTGTAGATGGGAGAAACACTTCATGGCTCTCACAGGATTGGGTATTAGCACAGGACCTCATGTTATTAGATATTTGGAGAATCGATTAGACCAAGTACATCGTGGCACTTGAGGAGTCACATGTTAGAATTATTGATCGAGAGGATGAAATCATTTGGGCTGGATCCCCTCGCGATCGTTATACACCTTGGGATGGATATACTTTCCTTATATCAGAACAGGAATTGGTGAGGTTGTTTGGTGGTGGTGACCCCTCTATAAGCTTAAGGCACCACACAAATCATGGTTTTTCATGTGGTGCATATTATCAAACAAAGCGCCTACACATGATAATCTAAATTGTCGGGCCATACATGGACCATCATGATGTTGCCTTTGAAAGGAACATGCTGAAGACATAGACAATCTCTTCCTCCATTCCCGAGTGACAATGCAGGTGTGGAATTATCTATATATATAATATATATATATATTTTATTATATTTATTTATATATATATATATATCTCCCTTGACATCAATATCAGATGGAATGGGGCACAACTCACCACTACTTGGCAAACATGGTGGAACTCAACAACATCACAAAAAAATCGAAATCTCCCCCTACTTGTCTGCTGGGGTATATGGTTGACTAGGGATCAAATCATATTCTCAGATTCCCTTATTTAGTGGACATCAATCTCCAATAACATTGAAGCACTATATCACTTAGTACCTGAGGATCATATAATGAAACCCACTCGTACTATTATTCTTGAAGTTATCAATAGAACTTTTCCATGGGCTTATTTTTATGGATCGGCCTAAGACATGGGTTGTGGGGGAGGAGCGGTACTATTCATATCGGAAAGACAATTTTACAAGCTCAAAATGGGATTAGGACGATGCACCAACAATTCTTCAGAACTAAATAGCGCCAAACACCTACTCATTTTTGCACTTGAGAAAAACTACAACATGATACAGATCCCTGTGGACTCCAATATTGTCATCAATTGGTTTAGCTCTACATTTCATTGTCACGTGCACACACTCAGGGGATTACTGGATGAGGTCTTTACAATAAAATCACACTTTGATTTTATTTTTTACTCGCACATATACATGGAAAGGAACAATATTTCTGACAACCTTTCCAAGGAAGTCGTGCAACAACCCAGGGGGCAGTGGATAATTCAAGAACATAGAGAGCATGAAATATATTAGTTTTTCTGTAGGCCATTCATCGAGCATGATAGGGAAGATGTACCAAATGATCTTCCATGATCATTCGATGGTTTTTATTTATTTTTATACATATTATGACTGTTATGATGTTATTCTCATGTTTATATTATATGACCTTTTATGTAAATATTTTTTATCCTATTTGAATCATGATGTGACAGTGGATAGATGTCTTGATCCATATATGATATTAGCATAATCATTATGTAGATGATTTACAACATGTAATTTTCTTTTTTGATAATGGAAATTATGATTATTTCCGGAAGAGAAAAAAAAGAAAAAAAAAGAAGAAAAGAAAAAACAAAAGAAAAAAAGAAAAAACGTGATAAATTACATTTAATTATATTAATCAATATTAAACTAATAATAATCTACAAATAAATAAATTATTAGAACACTAACTAATAAATCTTTTAAGTTACAATAAACTCAAAATATATTAATATATTTATATATGAAAAGTGAATTTATTTTTATATTTTAAATATAAAGAATTATACGTACCAAACAAACTAAATCTGCAGAACTCGTGTTAATCAAATGCTTTTTATTTTAAAATTTTCAATATTATTTTAATTTTTTAACAATTTGCTGTTTGATTTATGTACTTTTTCATTTTTAATTTGTTTGCTTTTTTTAAACAGCTAATTGATTTCAATATTGTTTTAATTTTTTTTATTGATGTGTTATTTTAATTGTGCTTTTCCATTTTCCATTTGTTTTTTTCATATTTTAATGCAAAATTCAATCGAACAAAAACAACGAGGAGTGTTTTCTTTCTCATTACAAATTATATCTTTCTTATTCTTGTACAAAACAAATATTAACGATTCATAATCAAAGGGTCTTCGGCCTTTTTTTTTTTTTGTGTTTTTGCTATTTTTTTGCTATTTTTTTAACTTAAAGAGGGTTAAAATTTGTGTGCTCTTGTTATTTTTAACTTATAAGACGTTTAAAAAATTTGTGTTTTTATTAAATTTAATTTATAAGACGCTTAAAACCTTGAGATACACTAACATAAAACAATAACTAGATATTCTACCAAATATAGTTGTGCTTTTGCATGTTTAAACCCATGCGACATTGTTTTTGTTAATAATAGTTGTTTTGCTTTGAAACAGAGGCTTATAGAATCTACCAGAAAGGCTTTCAAATGCACCTAAGTTTGCTATTGATTCTTAGCCTGTGGTATCCAATTGATATTTGGATTTTTTTTCTGGCACTTCTGTATCCCAAATATGATGGCATTGTCCCAAGTAAAACTATTTTTAAAAGTTTGCTATCACACCAACATCACAAACCATGAGGAAAGGAGCCAACATTGCAGAGTATGTAGAGATTTACTAGTAACTATATACTCGCCATGTTTCTGGCCATAATGGAAAATGATCAACGTGAAGACCTCAAGTGATCAAAGCTTCAACCCAAACCCTTCATTCACTGTTCTCTCTTACAATCTGTTAGCAGATATTTACTATACTAAAGATCGACATCGCCTTTGTCCGTCGGAAGCACTTGAGTGGGGATATCGGAGTAAGAATTTGATACAAGAAATATTGCATTATGGGGCAGACATTATGTGTCTGCAAGAGGTGCAATCCGACCATTACATGGAGTTTTGCTTGCCCGTGTTCAAAGCATATGGTTATGAGGGTTTTTATAGGAGAAAAAATAACAGATATAGAGCAATGGTAGATGGTTGTGCTACTTTCACTGGGCGTGATCGATTGGAATGTGTTGAGGAAAAAACAATTGAGTTTAGCGATTTAGTAGAAGATGTGCTTGCCAAAATTTCTTCACAACTTGAGAAGTGGAACCAATTAGCAAAACGAAGATTTTGTAAGGATAACGTAGTCGAGGTTATGATTTTGGCTTTCAAAGACCAGAAAAATGGTCCAAATCATCATGTTTGCATAGTGAATACACATATTCATTCTCAACCTACTAATAGCGATGTCAAAATATGGCTGTTCAATTACCTATTGAAAACTTTGAAGGAATCAATCGTTACTAAGAATTTGTTATGTGTAGCATGCTTACAACCATGCCAAGCATTCTTCTACTCAAAGGTCTCCTTTTGAGACTTGTTTTGGTTTCATATCAAAGTCTCCCTTGGATTGTTTCTTTGGTAAAGACATATCAGTTGATGGGCACAGTGATGTGGACAAAGCAACCAAGTTCATTGAACAAATCTAGGAAATTCACAAGGCAGTATAGGAAGAGCTTGAAAGAATTCAAGCCAAGTATAAGGCGCGACATGACAAGCATCGAGTTGAGCATATTTTTCAAGTTGGTGATCAAGTCTGGTTGTACGTGAGTAAAGAAATACTGAAAGGGGACGGTAAAAAGTTGAAACCATTTAGATATGGTCCTTTCAAAATACTTGATAAAATTGGTGAAAATGCTTTCCGCCTTGATCTACTAGCTTATATGTAAATTTATTTAGTTGTTAATGTTGAAAACTTGAGGTTGTATGAACCTTCATTGATTGAAGATCCCGAAGAATAGGGCCATATACCTTTCATTGAGAATCTATTGCCTGAGTATGTCAATGAGTTACAGGAGAACACAGTTCTTGACAGGAGGATAAGAACTTCGCGACGAGGGGATGTTGAGTACCTTTGAGTTGGACACAAAGGTACAAATACAAGTAAAGCACGATGGATAGATATTGGAAAAGTGAAGGAACTTTATCCTCACTTACTCGATAGCTAAAAACTAACTTTTGGTGGACCAAAAGCTTCCAGTGGGAAGGAGTGATCCAAAATGGATTCCATGTACCTCTAGATCGAAAGTCTTCAAATGCAGGTGAAAGTGGAATAATGTTGAAGGGCTCATAAATACGAAGCCAAGGGTACAAACCACATGCAAATCCGAGTTTGGATAAGGAGAATTGAGCAAATCAAAGATTCAGAAAAGTCAAAGCCTACGTCAGCAGGACATGTGGCAACCCGGGAAAGAGTTGCAGGTTCCTGGTGATGTCAGCGCAACAGATTATGTGGCAGTTAGAGATTGGTTCAAACCACAGGCAATGTATATTAGTGAGCAAGAATGGAGATCGTCTGATCCAAGGAGATCGACACATATTGCATTGAAACATGTAGGCAAGTTATCGGGGAAAATGGATACGATACAATTATGGAAAATGAGCTAATCTCTTTGAGTTCTGACAAGAGGGCGGTAAATGGTTTATCACGTGCCCTCAAGGCAAGAAGCAATTTTAGACTAGGAGCACGTGATTCCACTCAGTGCTCGACACGTAGCCTCCTGAAAACCACTTTATCGCATTCCTTTGGAGAAATAGTGAACGTGCTAATGAAGGCGTGAAACCATGCGATAACCGTCGGATGGCAGAGGACAGATCAATGGTGCAGGTTGTCCAGATCAGTTGAGGAGCAGGACATGATAGCCGTCAGATGGTTTGTTCTCAAGATCAGTGTCGGGGAAAGGCCAGACAGTTAGGGTCCACCTCGCGCTCACTGGTCCTTTTGTTTATAGCATGTTTCTATTATAAACGTATTTGTTCCATGTTTATTGCATAATTTGTAATCATACGTGTTATAAAAACACCATAACACATAAAAGTTGACAGAGAGGGAGTATATTGTGAACTGTTCCAGGGGGTTTGGAGGTCAAAGTGACTAGTACGTTCAAGTATATACTCATTTCGACTCGGAGATTCGAGCAGAACATAGTGGTGAGTTCCATTTTTGTGTTTGAGACTTTGTTTCGAGCTCACACTTGTAATAATTATTTGAAGGCATAATAAAGAGGTCATCACTAGAAGCTAGGACTAGGAGACGTAGCTAGGAAGTCTGGTGAACTTATTTATCAATTTGGATTGTGTTTTTATAACTGTTTAAAGTATGTGTTATTCACAATCTTATCGATCCATTGCACTAAGTAACATAGGCAACTCCACACATCGTATGTAATACCTTTTTTTTCAATTTCACATCACCCCTTGAGAGCCATTGGGTTGCAGCAAAAGGTGTTTTAAGGTATCCCTGGGGAACCTTAGATTTTGGTATTGTTTATATTGATTCATGTGATGTTAGATTGACAGGTTTTTCAGACTCTGATTGGGCTAGAAATGTAGATGATAGACGATCCATAACAGGCTATGCATTCATCATTGTATCTGGGGTCATTACATGGAGTAGCAAAAAGCAGAACATTGTATCCTTGTCTTTTGCGGAAGCTGAATATCAAGCTATGTGTGTAATAACATGTGAAGCAGTTGGGTTGAGGAGACTTCTCCTTGATGCCGGAGAAGAATAGAAAGTTGCAACAGTGATCAAATGCAACAACCAGAGCTCCATCAAACTTGCAAATAATCCAATATTTCATAAGAACATAAAGCATATCGATACATAGTTTCATTTTGTCAGGGAGAAAGTTCAATCAAAAGAAATCCATATTGAGTACTGTAATAGTTGTGAGAATGTTGCTGATATTTTTACCAAACCTCTTGGTAGAATCAACTTTGAGTTGTTTAGGGAAGTGTTAGGCATATATGTGAATTCATTTCTCCATTAAGGGGGAGTGTTGAGATTAATGTAGAAACAATTCAAACTGAACCCTAGATTAGGATTTTGTTCCTGTTTTCTAGAATTCTATTCAACTTCCCTAAATGTGCGCTTGTTATATATATTCCTCATGTAATGAATGAAATGTAGAGTGTGTTCTATAGTGGCAGTCTTATGGGTGGTGTTTCACACCTATAAGCTGCTTAGATGATTAATAAAGTTGATTTGTATTATTTTTGACATTGAGAAATAGAGAAAGTGGAATAAATTCCAAAAATGAAAATAGAGAAAACTTATAAACTCCTTATTATTGAATAATAGCTAAATAGATTACATATAAGAGACAAAGGAATATCAACAATAAATAACTAAAGTAACATTCAACTAGAACTCAACTCAACCTATTGTACTGAACTAAACTAATTATAACAACTAACTCAACAAAATATTCTACAATCTAAAATAGTTAAATCAAGTCAAATATTCTTTGTCAGTTGTGGAAATTAAGGAAATATGTTAGCATTATATTTTCAGCCATGGGATTGTTGGAAGGCTGGGCCAACTCATCATCAATTTGAATAAGAAAATGATTGAATTGCAAAAAGCGAAAAAAACTAATAGTTTCATAGACTATTTTTAGTCAAATATACTATTTTTAGTCTCATAGACCTTAAAATATCATTTTATTTCATTTCTTAACCTTTGGCCAATGGTTTAACCAGACCAATTGGCTTAATTTTAAAACAATTGTTGAATATTTGGTGAAACTTTGCAATCACTTGCAATCTAACAAGTCGATTCTATTTTGACATAAAGGAATCGCCTTTAAAGGCATCAAACAAGCTCAAATTGAACAACAAGTGCAAGTTCTTCCAACTGCCATTTTGTGATAAAAATGCTTGTTTCGCACTCTGTGTGTTGAGTTTACGTAGCCTAATTTTCACGAGAAAAGTCTTCTGGTAGGAAACAAACTTAAAATATTATTTCGAAGTAGATTGGAACAACATTTGTGTATAGGTTGTGATATTGTGAAGTTAGGCCACTGCATTTGTTTATCGATGAATGATCTGTCCAATGTATATTTACTTTATTTTTTGTTCAAAGGGTGTTGCTATAAATATGGATTTGACATCATAATTCCAAGGAAAATAAATATATCACAAGAAACAAAAACATTAAAAATAGTGAAAAATATTAAACCCTATATGCATGAAGTTGCAACAATCCCAGTTGCACAAGGTTGTTAGAAGGCTCGTAAAATCTTCAATATTCAAATATGGTAAGTGGTTGATTAAGAGGGAAAACACCAAGGAAAAAAGTATATATTCAATCAATGGAATGTCTCCTCTCTCACATGCCCCCACACATTTTGAATACAATTCTAAGCTCTTTCTCATTAAGGTAATGTACGATAAAATATATGTGTAGGAATTCACTAGCAAGAAGGATATGATTACAGTAATTGAGAACTTGTGGGAGGGGTAGTGATTTTTTTGAAAACATTGTAGTTGGCAACTATCTTCAATACAACTAAGTTCATAATAGTGACACATTGAATAATGAACTTAATACATCCCAAATTTATTACAATGAGCTAATATTAGGTAATTCTTACCCATTTAACATTGATGAACATTAACATTCCATAGACATAAAGAGTCCACAACATAGATGTATGGGTGACACTCTATGTAGATGCATTAACTATTAGAATGAAGAATGTTATAAAGGTGCAACATCCTACGTAAAAGACTATTATAGATGTACAAACATCCCAAGGAATATTGCCTACAACCTACTACTCAATTGACTTCAGCCTCTAAATTATTTAAGCAAACTTGCCTCCATAAAGTCCTAATTCTTCCACCATTCAATCAACCAATGTCCAAGTCTTTCCACAATGTCTTTACCTAGACTTAGCTCATTTGAAAAATATTTTTTTTTTCTCTTTGCAATCACTCCTTGATTGAATTTATTGGTCTTCAATGATTTAGCACTTTGTTGTGTCCTCTTTATATAGGAGTCAATTCCTTATTTGTTTCATGAAGGTGAGGTGCTTTCCATTCTACTCCTTCTCCAAAGTGAGCCCAAACATGCCAGTCTTCCTAGCTTTTGACTCTACACTTTTAAAGATTACTCATGCCTATCAATTGCTTGTGGTCAATGGTGCTTTTGTGCCCTTTAGTGACTTGTTTCTAATTGTGCATTTGTTCCTTTCATTTTCTTATGTTGAGGATCCATGCACCCAATGATTATGCATCCAATGCTTGCTTGTGCCTAAAGATACCCTCATTGACTGTTGGAACACCAAGTCTTGGAGCACCCAACTCCCTGGGTTCACATTCTACTTAAGGCACTCAAGTTTATAAAGCTAACCAAGTCTCTTTCTAGTTTGTTTCCATGCCTTGTGCACACCTCATAGATCGGGTGTGGATCACTTGCAATAAACCACAATTTCCCCCAGTTATCCAATCTCTTTGTGAAGATTTTCTTATTGTGTCCTATCATTATATGAGGTTTCTCATTGTTTATTGTGCACCCAACCTTCATGTAAGAGCAATGGGTAAGCTTATGATGTTCCTTGGCATTTTTTTAGGGAACTTAAGCTAATTCATTGAGCCAACTCTTGTTGCATCCCTCTATGTTAACCAATGATTCTAGAAGTGATCATGTAGTGAAGGTGCCTGAAGCCACTAAAGGATAGATCCTTAGAACCAACTATTTAATATATGTAGCTTGCATCTTGAGTTCCTTCCCATAAATGAGCAACCCATTGCATCTTTCCCTTCCTCTCATCTATGTTCACTTTTGGAAATTATGAAAATACATATATTCTAAGAATTTAATGATGTCGTCCTAGCCCCTCTTTAGAGATCATATTTACTTATCCATGTCCATGGTTCTTGAAACTTTTAGAGTGTCATATCATTATGCAATGTTGTTCATCGTCTATAAAGCACTCAACCTTCATGCAAGGGTGCTCCATAAGCAAGTAATTCATCTTGCCATTGTGCAAAGGAACTTAAGCCAATTCATTTAACCAATCCTTTTTCCATCCTTCTATGTTAGCTAATGACTTACGAAGTGACCATGTAGTGAAGGTGCTTGAAGCCATTTAAGGCTAGGACTTTAAAAATAACTATTTAATAGATGTAGTTTGCACCATGTGTTCCTTTCCACAAATGAGAAACCCATGACAATCTTCCCTTCCTCTCATCCATGTTCAATTTATGAAGTGATTTGAACAAAAATATTCAAAGAACTATGAACTTTTATGTGATGTATTTTGAGTTTCCCTTTATGAGCTTATATTTATTTATACCTATCCAAGGCTCTCAAAGCTTTCGTAGCATTAGATCTGACTACAATTTGGTACATAAAGAAAAATGACAACCACTATTGGATGTTTAGGACAAATTTGTACTCAAAGAAATAGCCTATATCATAGATAACTAAATTCAAAGCTATTTCTAGATTGAAGGAGCAAAAGAAGGATATGTTCCCCGCATATCCTCTCACCATTTCACCATTGGAAACAATACATTGGTGGACATTGGATTTGCAATGATTGAGGCCAATTAGAACAACTTCTACATGTTATGGTTCGACATTTTTCAATTCCGATGGCCCAAAGTACAAAATATTCAAATATTTCAAGTAACATAACATGACTTAGCCATATTGCTACCAAAGTTGTTATGAGGAAGGAGAGCATTGACGAGCTCTCATATTTCATACAATTTAGATGAAAAAACAAGTAGCAGACATATAAAGTGTTGGGTGAAATTTGCTAATGTTTGTCCCAAAAGAAGCGAACACATTAGATCAAGGACCATCATCAATGGGGCCATAGTGTGTGCCAATGCATCAAACAAAGAACCATAATATTCCAAGTGGCATAAAGTTATGTGAAAACAATAGTATATTTAAAATATAATTGAAAGGAAGTAGCCTACCTAGCACCTTAACCATAGGAAAAGCTTATACATTCATGAAATATATCATGATTCCTAAATACATGGAAGGAGTAGAGATGAGTGTTTAATAAAATGTAAGTGGCGATGGGATTCCACTAGAAACAAGGAAAATAAATTATTGAACATTAAGATCTTGGGAAAACCATAATGTTGATTGAGGCCTAACTGATGGAGTTACCAACAATATAGGGATGAAAACTTGGTTGGTGACTTGTTGAAGGATCTACCTCCCAACATTAATGATGAAGATCCATGAACATCCTATAGATATACACATATGAAAAAAAGGGAAAAAGTTAAAATGGAGAAAAAGAACATGCAAAATAAAAAATGATAAGGGTCAAGTTGTGATTGAGACCCTATGGTTAGTCATGGTTAATACAATGAATACAAATTTGGTAACATTAGCACCTATAACAATAAAAATTGCACAAACTATCAAAAAGACCATCCTTGAGATGATGAATGAGACAAAGCAACATTTTAACATATTAAGCTAATATTTAAAATCAAGTGTCTTACTTCAATGAAACCAAATACAATTTGAGTGACTTTGTCTTCTTCACTTACAAAGATGAGGTTCAAAGTGTGCCACTTATCACACCCATGTTGGCAAGAATTATATTACAAATATTGTTGTTGTTAAAGAACAATTGGAATGTTGCATATCTCGTATGGAAAGAAAAGGGCTAACAAATACATATTGAAATGAAATGAACCAAATTGATTGAGGCCTAACTGATGCAGTTACCAACAATTTAATGTTGGTCTTAAGATCTTGGGAAAAACAAAATTTAATGTTGATTGGGGCCTAATAGATGGAGTTACCAACAATATAGTGAGCAGAACTTGGTTAATGACTCTGCTTCCTAACATTGATGATAAAGATCCATGAAAATCCTAAAGATATTCACATTTGAAAAAAGGGAAAAAGTTAAAATGGAAAAAAAACAATACAAAATAAAAAATAAAAGTAAATTGTGATTGAAACCATAAAATTGGTCATAATTAAAAAAATGAATAAAAATTTGGTAACATTACATTTATAACAATAACAATTACAAAAAGCAAAAACCATCTTTAAAATAATGAATAAACAAAGCAACATGTTAATATATCAAGCTAATCTTTAAAATCAAGTGTCTTACTTCAAAGAAACGAAATACAATTGGAATGAATTTGTGTACTTTACTTAAAAAATGAGGTTCAAATTGTGCAACTTATCACATCCACGCTAACAAAAATTATACTACATTGATGTTAAAGAACAATTAAAATAGTAGATATCTAGTAGGGAAAGAAAAATGCTAACCAATGCAAATTGAAATGAAATGAACCAAATTGACATTGAAATCAAACATGTTAGATAAATCATAAAGATACACTCAAAAAGATTGATCATTTCAACCAGATACTTACGGGTACATAATTTATGGTTGTCCGACATAAATTACGATCATTTTAAAGAGAATATGAGTTTGTTCCTCTAAGTGCGCTAGTTAACTTGCTTCCTAAATTAAAACAAAATAAAAAATAAGTGGTGAATGATTGAGTTCACAATCAACAAGTTACATTGGGGAAGTTTGTGAGAAAGTTAATTATGATGGAAAAATTTATAATGAGTTAAGAGACAAATTTGAATTTATAATATTTGATTATATTATAATTTTTAACGAGTGTTGTGTGATAGTTTAGTTTTTTCTATTTAAATTAAAAATTATGTTATAAGATAAATTGTGTAATAAATTATAATTTATATTCATTAATATTAGCTAAATTAATAATGTTTAATAGGTAAATGAAATTTTATAGTTTTACTTTGGGAGGAACTAATAAATTTAGAGGTGAAGTGGAAATATTAATTGTTTGGTCATACACATAGACTTCATAAATTTTGGTGGGTAGTAACTGCTAATAAGTCTAAAGCTTAACATAAAAAATCCCTACACAAATATCCAAATATAATGGAGAAATATTGCAACCATATCCATAAATTATAGCATAAAATGTTTAAGACACTTATCCACATGGTATTATCTTGTGCAAATGTTGTAATAAGAACTCCAAATTATAGTCCAACTAATTTTTTCAAAATTAAATTTTTTAACAATATTGAAAAATAAAAATTTATTTTTCAAAATTAAACATTAAAAATTATATTAGTCCATATTAAACTAATAGTAATCAACAAACAAATTAATTATTAAAATCTTAACTAATAAATCTTTTAAATTATATTTAACCACTCTTCCCAATATAAAAATACTAATGTAATTTACTTTTATACTTAAAAAAAGATTACCAAACAAAACTAATCTTACAGACTCATGTTAAATCAAATGCTTTTTTTTTAAAATTTTCAATTTTATTTTTATATGTTAATCAAATGCTTTTATTTAAAAATTTTCAATTTTATTTTTATAGGTTAATCAAATGCTTTTTATTTTAAAATTCTTTTTTTATTTTAAAAATTTCAATTTTATTTTTATTTTTTAATGATTTGTTGTTTGATTTATGTAATTTTTCATTTTTAATTTGTTTTTTCCCTTATTTTAATGCAAAATTCAATCAAAGGGAAATCACGACTAGTGTTTTATTTCTCATTACAAATTATATCTTTTGAGTGTTTTCTTTCTCATTACAAATTATATCTTTCTGATTACTATACTAAACAAATATTGGCAACTCGTAATCAAATGGTCTTTGGCCTCTTTTTTAGGTGCGTTTGTGCTAATTTATTGACAACTCGTAATCAAATGGTCTTTGGCCTCTTTTTTAGGTGCGTTTGTGCTAATTTTAACTTATAAGAAGCTTAAAACTTAAGTTGTGTTCTTGCTATTTTTAACTTAAAAGACACTTAAAACTTTTGTGCTTTTGCTAAATTTAAATTTAACTTATAAGCCGCTTAAAACTTTAGTAGAAGATGTGCTTGCGATTTAGTGTTTGTTACAAATTCTATTCAACAGTGTGGGATATAAATATGGAAATCTGTATTTTTTTCTCTTAATAAAATATTAACAATAAAATAACTAATGGTCCTTGTATTGGTTTCTTCTTTCGCTTGGTAAATTTGATACATGAAATTACAATGAAAAATTCGATTCGATACATGAAGGAAACAATTTCAAAACTAAATATCATAAATTAAAAGAATAAAGATGAACATCCATAAAAGTTCGCATGGTGGAACTTTGGAACGGATCTCTCAGTTTCGCTTTATTCTTTAAAAAAATGTTAAGAGGGCGTAACATGAGCATAAACAGAGTATTTCATGTAAAAATAGTAAATAGAATCACTAAAAAATGTATTTCATTAAAGTTTATTTCTATAGGTAAAAACTACATGCTGTCCCAGTCATAATAAATATTCAATTCTCTCACTGAGATTAGCACTTTCAATACTCATTATTCAATTATCTCACTGAGCTTACCACTTTCAATACTCATTATTCAAGAAAGAAATATTTTATTCTTATTCATTTGATCGTTCATCATATGGACATTTGAATAGAATGGTATGATCATATGGTTATTTCTTTTAACAAACTAGGATTACAACAATGATATGGATGATATGGTAATTATTAAACTAACAAGACCCCATTAAGGAAAGTTGTTACCCAACGTTCACGTTCAAGTTATGTTTATTGTTAGCCATCATTTTTATGATGAGGAATTCAGAGTAAGAAGTCATTAATAACTAAATATATTGTATTTCGATATCTTTGGGTGTAGGTTTTAACCTCATACAGAAATCACCTGCATAAGAATTTTAAATCACAGGAAAAATAAAATGCGAGAGTATAACACATAAAACACATATACACAGAGATTTCCTACTTGATTCCAAAACTGGGACTACAAGCTTGATTTTTCCATTATGTTCCTTTCAATGTTACAATACATATTTATACATGCCAAAGCATTCAATACCATGGACCGAAAACCATCACGTCCAAAACCATGGACCGAAAACCATAGGTAGGTTTGCCCAACTTAATATAGGGTCCAATTTTTTTTTTCCCGGGGCGCTGCTCTGAACCCAGTAGAGGGGGACTACCCACCCCCTTCAAACCTCCCAGACAGGGGAGGCTGCTACCCCCCTTGTGACCCCCCCGTTGCATAATCGGCGCAACGAAGGAGAGGCTCCGCCCCCACTCTAACCCCCCGGTTCACTACATAGGTTAGTTGTGAAAATAATATAACACAATCTCCCACTTGTTGTTTTCTTTCCATAGGGGGCCACAAGAGAGCTTAGTCATTTTTCTAGCCCTGAAAAATCCATTGTTTCTCTACACCAAGTGAACTTCTCAAAGCTCACAAATTTTGTCAATGCATCTGCAGTATTCTTCAAAGTGTCCACCTTTACCAACAACACCTTTTTGTTTTTTATCATATCCCTCACAAAGTGATACTGAACATCAATGTGCTTTGTCTTTGAATGATAAGCAGGGTTCTTTGCCAATAAAATTGCACTTTGGGTGTCACAGTCTATCCTTATAGCTCCCTTTACTAACCCCATACTTGAACACAATCTCTGCAACCAAACTGCTTCCTTGCTTGCATGAGTGGCTGCCATGTATTCTGCCTCTGTAGTTGATAGTGCCACTACAGATGTTTTCTTACTCATCCAACTAACTGCACCTCCAAATAGG
>APFE030987777.1:46162-66791 GCA_000404065.3 Pinus taeda
GGTGTGGTTCTAGATTTTTGTTATTTCTTTTAGATTCATATCATTTCTGGTTTTAAATTGGGCCTTGGGAGAGGTGATAACTTTGGTGATTTCGATTATAATTATAAAGGAAAAGGGTATAAACTAGTTCCTAGGTTTAAAAGGCTTAAATTTGATTATTAATTGAGTCAAACAAAATGTTCAAAAATCTTGAGGATGGATCACATTATTTGGTTCAAAACGTGGACCAAATCCTATCAATGTGATTAATCCAAAAGACTTATATCTACATTATGGATCACAAAAGTCTTAGATCTAACAACATATAATTACTTTGAATATCAGACCAAATTAAGCATTTAATTGGTAACTTCAACAAAATTTCTCACTTACATTTATGGGAAACACAATATGCTTATTGACCACCTCTCTAAGGTCATTAATGTTTTAGAAGGTGCCTTGTAGTTTATTAAATATAAAAATGACAAAGATCACTCTTATGACCCTAATTCCTTTCTTTTGTAGTCTCTAAAATTATCATTTGAAGGAAGGATACATAGGGTAGGACTGTAGGATCTTTACTCGTAATCGTCCCATGGAGGATCTCACCATAGGTGTAAGGATTCATTCGGTAGCCACAAATATCCATTTCATATACCTCTGATTGAACCCCTACCTTACCAAGATTAGTGAATGTAACATAAAAGTACGTGGGACTTTCACTGGTCCAAAGTTGAAGTTTAGAGAGGAGGAAAATGATAGAGGCGAGCAAGTGACCATGGCGATGGCACAAGAACAAACCAACAATGTTAGGGTGTCTAACTGCCTTGGTTTGCGATAGTTTTTCTTGGAAAAATCGTAGTGCACATGGTGAGGGGGATATTGATTGGTCGAATATCCTCTGGGCAAGGACATTGTCGGTAGGAGGCAACGACCATTTATGAGTGTGCACATCACAACACTGCAACAACCATTTCTGAATGTCATTGTCATGGAGGAAGAGCTCATTGACTACTCCAGAAATTCGATGGATTCAACGCTAATATGGACAGATGACCCACCTCATTGTCTAGCCAAGCTTTCACTGGCAAACCCCTGTGAACTGAATGACCATGATGGGACTTATATAACTGAAATGGAGGATGATGTGTCCTCCCTCAACAAACTAGGGTTTTCGAAACCAACCCTTGCTGCAGCTACAAATTTTTATTTCAACCTACAAGACTACCAACCCCAACTGGTGCTTACAATATTGTCTCCTGATGAGCTACAATATTAGGAACTCGAACAGATTTCACATCAGAAATATGGACTAGGAGATTCATTCATGGTGGCAAGGGGTTTATCTGATCCCAAAGTAGTTACATTTGGTTTCAAGAACCTAGAGATTAACTTTCTAGGTGAACCATTAACTGACCCAAGGGTTTCTCACCAACAACACACAGTTAAAACATCTAGCTATGTGGAGGGAATTTCCCAACAGATTCTGACCCAAGAAGAAGATAGGGTATCAGACTCAGATGATACCCAACCAGAGCAGCCAAAGAATACATCGGAAAATGACCCCCAGAGATCGGGAGGTAAAAAACCTAAGTGTACCAAGGTAAGGGACAATGGATGACTAGTGGTATTTAACGAAGGCATAAGCATGGTGCATACAGTAGACACAGAGAGCATGATGTTTGTCTATAGAGTCAGAGGTCATAACTAATCCACTACAAAATTAAAGAGATGGACAATGGAAATTAGGGGACACGTCATGGAACAATTGTCGGCGATCCTCACCATGACGATAGGATGGTTTTCCATCATATTCGCAAACCCCGACTAGGTGAATTGGGTACTCTCCAAGTTCTGTCACATTGAGATGACCTCAATCCTACTAAAATAATGGTGGCTACTATTTGATCCCGATAAAGAGAAATTAGGGGCAGGCCCAATACGGGTTAGACTACCTAGATTACCTCTTCAATTCTTGTCGGAGGATGTATTCAAGTGTATTGGGGATGATTCGAGGTTATACTTATATCATGAAAAATCATACATTGAATCTAGAAAGAATGACATGGCCATAATAATGGTACACTTGGACACCAGAGAAGGACTCGTGGAAAGTCTTCATCTGAAATTTCATGGGTTCATCAGATGGCAGATCTTAGATTATGAGGGGGTTCCATTTTAGTGCAGTCGGTGCCATGAAGTTGGCCATTTATATGAGGATTGCCTGTTGATCACATCTACAAACATTAAGTCTTCAAAGAGACAAATGACTACAGGCACACATACTCAAACAGTTATTGGATCGACCCCTGCACAAAATTCATCGAAAAAAACCCTCGAGGTGATAGAAGGACACTAGGAAGACTCCTCAGTAACCAGTTTCTTCACCTTCTTCAGTAAGGGTCACAATATCTCACTCTTCTAGAATTGGTACAATACCGGGTACTTCACTCTCATCCTCTCCTCCCATATCATGTCATGTTTTCAATTTAGTATATGCCAACTTATCTCTTGTTGCATCAGGTTCTAGTCTATCTGCATAAAATTTGAGCCGCATCAATTGTCTAGTTGCATCAACCCCCCCACCAACCCAACAACGGATCCTACCAATATGGAGAGTGCCCTCTCCTCTCATATTGTAAGGGATAAATAATCAAGCAACAACTCCCATTATAGATATAATCTCAAATCCCTCACTCACCTCAAGCCTCAACTTACGTTCGGCTTGGGTGACGACCGTTCCCCTAAACCTTAGAAAATCCCTAGGGGAAGGGAATCCTACATATCCAAAGTTATCCATAGGGCTGGGATTGAGGTGGTGACTAGCATACAATCCTCCATCAACCGGGTTGTTAGAGCACAAGGCAACTTTGAATTGGTTACCTCATGAAGTGCCTATCCTTCAATTCCAGGGGTTTGGCCAGCCCAGACAAAAAATTGGCCCTAAGGAGACTATTTCAATTTGAAGGATTAGATGTAATATACCTACAAGAGACATTGGGAGATGGAGAAGTGATTAACACTATTCTGACATCCATCCTACCTATATGGACCTTTCATACCCTTGATGTGAGAGGACGATCGAGAGGATGCGTTATTGGCTTCAATAACTGAACTATCAAGACTGAAAACATTTGGGGAAGTGAAGGAGTTTTGGGAGCATACATCATATCTATTTAACTTGACACTCCACTCTGCTTGATCAATATATATGGGCCTTGTCACAACCGGGTAGGTTTCTGGGATAAACTGATGGCTTCATCATTTATGAATAAAGAAAATATCATCATTTACGAAGATCTGAACTTGTCACTGGGACATGTCGAATCATGGGGATCACGAGCACATACTGACCCCCTGACTGACTATTTTGAGCACCTATTGGACTCACATAGTCTCCTGAATATAGACATGCCCAAAATTCAGCCCACTTGGCACAATAGGAGGATCAGGGAACTGGTTCGAAGGCTGGACTGATTCATCATTAAAGCTCAGCTAGTGGATCGATTGGACAAAATAAGACATTGGGTGGGATCTGGGGGTATATTTTATCATTCCCCAATTTTCTTTGAAGTCATGAACTCAAAATATAAGCCAAATACTCCTTTCAAATTCAACTCAATATCGCTTGAGGAGACTGAATTACATAATATTGTTAAGGAATCATGGATCCAGTCCTGCAAGATTCAAACTCTTCACCGACCACAAACATATCAAGAAACTTGTCTTAGATCAAGCACAGGACCATTGTATGCACAAAAGTAAAAAATAAAAGAGATGAAGCTACTCTATTGAAGATTGAAGATGAACTTGCTGCCGTGGAGGACACCAGAAGTTTAGGTTTTCAAACCATTGAAAGGAAGCATCAACTTATAAGATTGGAAGCAGAAAAGATTAAACTCCTAAGACAGAAAGAGGAAGCTTGGAGATTAAAGAGCAGAGCCATTTGGCTTCAAGCGGGGGATGACAATACTAAATTCTTCCAACAATTTGTCAGAGGGAGAAAATTAACCAATATTATTTGCAAATTAGGGGATCAAAATGGCAGGGACGTTGTTGCTCCTTAAGAAACCAATTTCCTGGCTGTAGGAAAATTGTGCTTAATACATTAATAAAGATTATTTATGGTCACTTATTGTTTATTATATTCCCAAATGAAGGACTTGGAAAACTTGGACTTAGACTCTTAATGCATGTACCAGAACATCTCACAATGCCATTTTTTGCTAAATATAAATGATGAATGAGGAAAGTTTGAAGGGGAAGTTAAAGACAATATGTTGATCTCTCACAGGAACTATTATCTATAACTTAGAGGAATTATGATCATGAGAAATAAATCATAGACAGTATGCTCGTCTTTCACAGAAACTATTATCTATAACTTGGAAAGGAAGTGAGGAATTTAAGTATAGGAGCGCTCTTTAAGGGATTTTACCCTACAGCTGCATTATTGCACTTATAAAGAAGAAAGCATTACATGAAACATGATAGTGAAACTTACAAATTATATGTAACAACACCTGGAAACTTCTGGTTGTTTCATTAATCAATGATGTTATCAGGAATACAGTGGCCTGGTTCTCCCAAAATCCCAACCCTTTCTTAGTAAAATTTCCCCTTCTTATACATTGTAGAAGAGTTGTTGATCTTTACAATTGCCCAAACTATTTAAATATTTCTCTAACTATATGAATTAAAACTATTACAAAACTTTTACAGAGGTTTAAAAACACCTCAAAGAGCATAAAACAAAAAACAACTGATCAATAACAATAAATGCCAACCTTTTGACTCTGTTAATCTGCTACTGAACTCCTCTGAATGTGACTCAATGATAATTAATCTGCTTTAATCATACAAACTGTGTTTAACTTGTGTATAATCTGTCTTACGCATGTATCAGTTGCATTTCAATTGGCCAAAACAACAAGAAATTTGACCAACTACCCTCTTCTTTAAATCTAGCTTTAACACTGTTTTTTCTATTTACACATAAAAATCAATGCAAAATAGGTAAAATGGAACTAAAAAGGAATTAATCTGATTTAATAAACCCATTGGATCCACCTATTTAGCGTTGCGTTAACTTCCCCTTATAAATAGAAATCGGCACTTATAAACAGCGTAATAGCCCAAATATTGATGACTTCTGATATGGTGGACCCGATGGAATAATTAACCAAAATGAATGTAATATCGGGTCCAACCATTGCAAATTTCAATCGATGTTTATCAATATATATATGTATAAAGGCGGACCCGCCAGACTTTAAAATATGATATATATACGTTCGGGTCCGACCGTTATCACATATCACGATTGACGCTCTCATATATATAATATGTTGCCTTACAGACCCGCTGCAATTATAAAACAATAATGTATGTATTTTGGGTCCGTCCCGTGGTCGCAAATCACAATCGGCGGTGTTCAATGTTCATCGTTTAGCAGTGCAGCGGACTCGCCGCTTTATAAAGCATAGTGTATAAATTACAAGTCCGATGTTAATGTTTAACACTTTTTTCCCTTTGTAAAACCTGATATTTTCTTCATTTCTCTTATATTTTGATTTCCGATATACTTATATATATACATATCTCTCCATATATTCATATAGCTCCATATAACCTTTTATATCTGATTTTTTTGTATTTCACCCTTAAGCGATGCCGATATATAACAAACAAAATATTTCATTTCTTTTAGAATTTTTCGGTAAGGGTAAAGGATATAAAGGAGTTTTATAACTCTCGATAGTCATATAGCTGATAAATAAACCTCAAGCCCAATAAAAGCTACAACATCTGGCTCCAACTGGGGATAGTGCTTTTGCCACAGAAGCATTAAGAACTGCAGATCACTCCCTTATCCATTGGGCATGAGTCATATATTGCTTCTCTGAACTCTTAACTATGTGAAGATCTGTACAGTGAACCCACACCAATATCTGTAGTGATTAGATGCTTTCACTCTGTTTAAAAAAATATTGAGCATCATAGATCAGAAGCCTTAGTTGGGCATGGAGTCCAAAACTGTAAAAACCCTGAAATATGGCAACTGAAAACCTGACAATCTTGAAGTTTGACACCTCTGCAAACCAGTTTCAAATTGAGAAAGCCACCATTATTCATCCATTAATGTTTAACTGAAGGACTGCAACTTGAAACCAAATTCCCAACACATAAGCTTATTTATGTACAAGTTCCTACATATGTACATGACTGACCTAAATTAGGTGAAGTCAATCTTCCAATGATACCGGATTAGCATTTGAGTGCTTAATCTAGAACCATTCTGCTAGTTAATCTTGAAAAAATAATTCATTCTGAATTTTTCCTAAGTCCCAATGTTGTGATCTTAAATGTGTTCATCCTGTGAAAACTTCCTTGAGTCAACAACCACATCATTGGGGTTAGAAATTATTTCAAGAGGAATAAGTCCCTTTAGCAAAATATTATCCATCAGTTAAAAAAAATTCGGATTAGCTATTGAATCTTTGAACCACTGATTTCTACAACTTCTATTGTTTCTTCTTTATCCCGATCAATTTCTATGCCGTGAAACTCTTTAGCTATAGTAAAAAATTCTTTAATCTGCTGATCATCTTCAAAAGCTTGCCAACTTTTAACATTATCAGGAATAGAGGGTCTATGTCTCATTCCTACCTCATATCTTAGTCTTGTATTAACAGGATGCTTGAAAATACTAGCAGACACAACTAATGAATCGACTAATCTATTGTCATATCTTGGAATGAATTGAATGTTAAAAGCTTCAAAAACGTTCTCAATCAAAACCCATACCTCATTTCTGTATGCCCTAAGCCTAGGGTGTTTTGTTTGGTAGTGATCTTTTATTTGCTTAATGATCAACTCCGAATCTCCAAAAGCAAAAATTAACTTTACTCCCATATGTTTAGCTGTTTGTAGAGCAATAATCAAGGACTCATATTCAGCTACATTGTTTGTTGCATCGAACTCTAATTTGAAATAAAAAGGGAACATATTCCCTCCAGGCGCAATTAGAAGAAAACTAGCACTTGTTCCTTCCTTGGAATAAGCTCCATCAAAGAAGCATTTCCACACTCCTTCAGTATGTAGCTCTGTAATTACATTGGCTGAAGAAATATGCTTCTAATTATCTTCAGATAGCTCTACATTATCATACAATGTGAAGCAAGAAAATTCATCCTTCTCCTGACTATATACAAGTGAATTACTTGCTCTGTTTATTATAACCATTTTTACAAATCTAGTTTCTTTGTACAATCTCCTCTCTTCCCCACCAAAAATTGATATAATAGCATTTGTAAAATCTAGTTTTAAAGCACCACCCAATTTAGCCCCCCAGGACCTAGATAGAAGCATTCCAAATCTATTCGGGATATCCTATACTACTACATCCATGACCAAGCTTCTGGCTGGAATTTGGGCTAGTGACACTACCAGATCCTTAATAACCCCCAGACGCCTGAATTTGCTAGAATCCAAAGAATACAAATCCCTATAGGGTTTGGTAACTTGTAGATCTAGTTGCTTCATTACTGACAAAGGCATAAGATTGTGTGAAGCTCCCGAATCAAACATACAATTATGTAAGAGGAATTCATGGACCAATAAGGAAATATAAAAAGGAGGTATTGAAGGATATACTTCCTCCACATGTGGACCAAAAACCACTACTAGTTTGTCTTCCTTTTCCAACTACTTAGTAAGACTATTAGTAGTGCTTTCGTTCTCATCTTCAATTTTCTTCATGACTAGAAGTGCTTGGGGAATTGAAACGAGTTTCTCCAAAGGAATTTTTCCAGTTTGATTTTGAGAAGACTCACCTTGAAGTATCTGTGTCTTGCCATTTGCATTGCGTTGCTACTTTCCTTTATTCACTTGTTTTGCAGACTGAAATTCCTATGGAGTTACCTTTGGTGAGGAAGTTGAAACTTGCTGTTCACTTTCATTTTCTTGATTTCTTGATCTCTTCCCCGATATTAAATCATACTTCTTATGTATTTCAGCGTGCATAAAATTAGAGAATTGCTTGCAATATTCAACAATTTCACCATGAACGACATATTCTTCATCATATTCATACTCTTCTTCTTCGATACCAAGTTCATCTGCATCTACAGCATATAATGTAAAAATTTGATCTTTAGGATGCTCTTGTTTTTTAACAAGACTTGCCTCTATATAATATGGTGCTTGAATTTGATCCCGATCTTTTCTTTCTTTTTGCAAAATTTGCAAAGGTTGTCTTCTGAATTGGGGATTAAAGTTCTTATTAAATTGTGTTTGTCTCTGAGAGTTCTTATTTTCTAACTCTAACCTATTTAACTTATCTGACATGGTTTTAATTATATTACACATCCTCCAATGATTGACTTTGAGAGGACTCTATCTTTGCCTTTCCCTTGCCTTGGGAAAGCTGTGTTTCTAGTGCTTTTCCTACAACCACTAGATTCGCTTCTATCTCTAAAGCATCTATTTGGATTTGATCAAGGGTTGGAGCTCTCCTTTCCCTTAATGTAAATCCAAAGTTTGATTCAAAAGCCCCTGCAAAAGTTATTTTTGCACTAGTAGGAGGCTTAATCTCTGCTAGGAGACTATTGTGCAATTTGTTAAATCTTTTGACAAATTCAACCACAGTTTCATCAGACTTCTTCTTTATGGCATTAAATTCTGTTAATGAATATCCATGATCTCTTTTTTCTCCCCATCTCTAAATAAACACAAGTTACATCTCTTCCCAAGAAGGAATGGTATTATTGGGAAGTCCTTTGAACCACTTTCTTGCTTCTCCATTCAGGGACTGAACAAAAAGTCTTAGAACAACATCTAAATGTTCAACATTTAGGCTTTCTGCAAAATTACAAAATACTACTACATGATTCTCTATTGTTTGTTCATCTTCTCCTGAAAAACGAGCAAGAATTTTGAGGTAATCCTCTGGCATTTGATTGTAAGGTTGTGGTAGTTGAAGAGGTGCATACGTATTCACTTGGAACGTAGGGGCTTCCATGTTTACTGAATTTTGATTACCGACAGATGTGGAACTTTATTGAGAGGTAAATGGAATGTGCAAAGGAGTTAATGTGGTTATTGGTTGAGGTTGAAGAATTACAACAGGTAAATGAAAAGTAATAGACTCAAAAGATTGGTCTTGACAGCTAGGTTCCTGAAATGAAGATGATGAAAAAGATGATTCTTTACCAGATGAATGTTCAAGTAAATTTCTGCCTGATGCAGGCAATGTAGGAATGGGTGTAATTGGAATCTTAGATCTTTCCACCCTCTTAGAAAATAGCCTTTCAGGATATGAAAGAGCTTGAACTTTCTTTTGTGAAGTGTCTGATCTTGTATGAGGTCTTCCTAAAGCCAGAGCTATTGCTTTAGTTCAAAACAGCCAAATGTTTCCTCCTCGCTGAACAACCAGAGGAAAAATATTGGAACCCAAGGAAAAATCATCTTGTCTTCTCTCCCCCGCAGCGGCGCCAATTAATGTTGTTCCTTAAGAAACCAATTTCCTAGCTATAGGGAAATTGTGCTTAAGAGATTAATAAAGATTATTTACTATCACTTATTGTTTATTATATTCCCAAATGAAGGACTTGGAAAACTTGGCCTTAGACTCTTAATAAATTTATGACCAGAACATCTCAGAATGCCATTTGTTGCTAAATATAAATGATGAGTGGGGAAAGTTTGAAGGGGATGTTAAAGACAATATGTTGATCTATCATAGGAACCATTATCTATAACTTAGAGGAATTATGATCATGAGAAATAAATCATAGACAATATGCTAGTCTTTCACATAAAATACTATCTATAACTTGGAAAGGAAGTGAAGACTTTAAGTATAGGAGCGCTCTTTAAGGGATTTTACCCTGCAGCTTCATTACTACACTTAAAAAGAAGAAAACATTGCATGATACATGATAGTGAAACCTACAAATTATATGTAACAACTCCTGGAAACTTCTGGTTGTTTCATTAATCAATGATGTTATCAGGAATATAGTGGCTTGGTTCTCCCAAAATTCCAACCCTTTCTTGGTAAAATTTCCCCTTCTTATACATTGTAGAACAATTGTTGATCTTTGCAACTGCCCAAATTATTTAATTGTATGTCTAACTATATGAATTAAAACTATTACAAAACTTTTATAGAGGTCTAAAAACACATCAAAGAGCATAAAACAAAAAACAACTGAACAATGACAATAACTACCGACCTTTTGACTCTGTTAATCTAATGTTGAACTCCTTTGAATATGCCTCAATGATAATTAATCTACTTTAATCGTACAAACTGTGTTTAACTTGTGTATAATCTGGCTTATGCATGTATCAGGTGCATTTCAATTGGCCAGGACAACAAGAAATTTGACCAACTGCCCTCTTCTTTAAATCTCGCTTTAACACTGATTTTTCTGTTTACACAACAAAATCAACACAAAATAGGTAAAATAGAACTAAAAAGGAATTGACCCGATTTAATAAACCCATCGGATCCACCTGTGTAGTGTTGCGTTAACATCCCCTTATAAATTTCAATCAGTGCTTATAAACGGTGTAATAGCCCAAATATTGATGACTTGCGATATGGCGGACCCCATGAAAGAATTAATCAAAATGAATGTAATATCGGGTCTAGCCATTGCAAATCGCAATCGATGTTTATCAACATATATGTATAAAGGTGGACCCGGCGGACTTTAAAATATGATATATATACATTCGGGTCTGGCCCTTATCGCATTCGCGATCAGTGCTCTCATATATATATATATATATATATATATATATTATATATATATATATATATATATATATAATATATATAATATATAATATAATATATATATATATATAATATATATATAATATGTTGTCTTACGGACCCGCTGCAATTATAAAACAATAATGTATGTATTTTGGGTTCGTCCCATGATCGCAAATCGCAATTGGTGGTGTTCAATGTTCATCGTTCAACGGTGTAGCGAACTTTCCGCTTTACAAAGCACAATGTATAAATTTAAGGTCTGATGTTAATGTTTAACACTTTTTTCCCTTTGTAAAACCCGATATTTTCTTCATTTCTCTTACATTTTGATTTCCGATATACTTATATATGTACATATCTCTCCATATATCCATATAGCTCCATATAACCTTTTATATCCTATTCTGTTACATTTATCCCTTTGGCAATGTTGATATATAACAAAAAAAATCTTTCATTTCTTTTAGACTTTTTCGGTAAGGGTAAAGGATATAAAGGAGTTTTATAACTCCTGATAGTGATATAACTAATAAATAAACCTCAAGCCCAATATAAGATACAACATCTGGCTCCAACTGGGGATAGTTATTTTTCCATAGAAGCACTAAGAACCGCAGATCAGTGCCTTATCCATTGGGCATGGAGTCATATATTGCTTCTCTGAACTCTTAATTGTGTGAATATTTGTACAGTGAACCCACACCAATATTTGCAGTGATTAGATGCTTGTGCTCTGATTAACAAAATATTGAGCATCATAGGTCAGAAGCCTTAGTTTGGCATGGAGTCCAAAACTATAAAAACCCTAAAATCTGGCAAGTGAAAACATGACAATATTAAAGTTTGACACGCCTACAAACCAGTTTCAAACTGGGAAAGCCACCCTTATTCATCCACTAATGTTTAACTGAAGGACTGCAACTTGAAACCAAATGCTCAACACATAAGCTTATTTATGTACAAGTTCCTACATATGTACAAGATTGACCTCAATCAGGTGAAGTCTATCTCCCAATGATATCAGATTAGCATTTGAGTGCTTAATCCAGAACCATTTTTCCAGTTAATCTTGAAAAAATAATTCATTTTTAATTTTTCTTGAGTTCCAATGTTGTGATCCTGAATGTATTCATCCTGTGAAAACTTCCCTGAGTCAACAACCACATCATTGGGGTTAGAAAGCCTTTCAAGAGGAATACGTCCCTTTGGCAAAATATTATCCTTCAATTGAAAAATCTTCGGATTAGCTATTGAATCTTTTGAACCACTGATTTCTAAAACTTCTATTGTTTCTTCTTTATCCTGATCAATTTCTATGCCCTGAAACTCCTCTGCTATAGTAAAAAATTCTTTAATCTATTGATCATCTTCAAAAGCTTGCCAATTTTTAACATTACCAGGAACAGAGGGTCTGTGTCTCATCCCTATCTCATATCTTAGTTTTGTATTAATAGGATGCTTGAAAATACTAGCAGCCACAACTAATGAATCGACTAATCTATTCTCATCCCTTGGAATGAATTGAATGTTAAAAGCTTCAAAACATTTCTCAATCAAAACCCATACCTCATTTCCGTATGCCCTAAGCCTAGGGTGCTTTGTTTGGCAGTGATCTTTTATTTTCTTAATGATCAGCTCCGAATCTCCAAAAGTAGAAATTAACTTAACTCCCATCTGTTTAGCTGTTTGTAGAGCAATAATCAAGGATTCATATTGGGCTACATTGTTTGTTGCCTCGAACTCTAATTTGAAAGAAAAAGGGAACATATTTCCTCTAGGCACAATTAGAACAAAACTGACACCTATTCCTTCCTTGGCACAAGCTCCATCAAAGAATCATTTCCACACTCCTTTAGTCTATAGCTCTATAATTACATTGGCTGAAGAAAGATACTTCTGATTATCTTCAGCCAGCTCTGCATTATCATACAGTGTGAAGCAAGCAAAGTCATACCTCTCCTGACCATATACAAGTGAATTACTTGCTCCATTTATTGAAGCTATTTTTACAAATCTAGTTTCTCTGTACAATCTCCTCTCTTCCCCACCAAAAATTGGTATAACAACATATGTAAAATCCAGTTTCAAAGCACCACCCAATTTAGCCCCCGAGGACCTAGATAGAAGCATTCCAAATCTATTAGGGATATCTGCTACTACTACATCCATTACCAATATTTTGGATGGAATTTGGGCTAGTGACACTACTAGATCCTTAATAACCCCCAGCCACCTAACTTTGCTCGAATCAAAAGAATACAAATCCCTATAGGGTTTGGTAACTTGTAGATATAGTTGCTTCATTACTGACAAAGGCATAAGACTATGTGAAGCTCCTGAATCAAACATACAATTATGTAAGAGGAAGTCATGGACCAATAGGGACATATAAAAAGGAGGTATTGAAGGATCTACTTCCTCCACATGTGGACCAAAAACCACTACTGGTTTGTCTTCCTTTTCCAACTCCTTAGTAAAACTATTAATAATCCTTTCATTCTCATCTTTACCTTTCTTCATTACTGGAAGTACTTGGGGAATTGAAACGAGTTTCTCCAAAGGAATTTTTCCAGTTTGATCTTGACAAGGCTCACCTTGATGTATCTGTGTCTCGCCATTTGCATTCTATTGCTACTTTCCTTTATTCACTTGTTTTGTAGACTGAAATTCCTGTGGAGTCGCCTTTGGTGAGGAAGTTGAAACTTGCTGCTCACTTTCATTTTCTTGATTCCTCGATCTTAAATCATACTTCTTATGTAGTTCGACATTCATAAAATTAGAAAATTGCTTGCAATATTCATCAATTTTACCATGAATGACATATGCTTCATTATATTCATACTCTTCTTCTTTGATACCAAGTTCATCTTCATCTACTGCATATAATGTAAAAATTTGATCTTCAAGATGCTCTTGTTTTTCAACAAGACCTGCCTCTATATAATATGGTTCTTGAATTTGATCCCGATCTTTTCTTTCCTTTTGCAAAATTTACAAAGATTGTCTTCTGAATTGGGCATTAAAGTTCTTATTAAAAAATGTTTGTCTCTAACAGTTCTTATTTTCTAACTATAACCTATTTAACTTATCTAACATGGTTTTAATTATATTGCACATATCCTCCAATGGTTGACTTTGAGAGGACTCTATCTTTGCCTTTACCTTGTCTTGGGAAAGCTGTGTTTCTGGTGCTTTTCCTAAAGCCACCAGATTTGCTTCTATCTCTAAAGTATTTATTTGGATTTGATCAAGGGTTGGAGCTCTCCTTTCCCTTAATGTAAATCCAAAGTTTGATTCAAAAGCCCCTGCAAAAGTTATTTTCACACCAGCAGGAGGAGGCTTAATCTCTGCTGGGAGACTATTGTACAATTTGTTAAATCTTTTGACAAATTCAGCTACAGTTTCTTTGGACTTCTTCTTTATGGAATTAAATTTTGTTAATGAATATCCATGATCTATTTTTTCTCCCCATCTCTGAATATACACATGTTCCATCTCTTCCCAAGAAGGAATGGTGATGCAAGAGCATCCAACTCACCATGACCGGGTGAAGTCTCTGTTAGGTTGGAAGGTTGTTTGAGTATTTGGATTGTTTTTTATGATTAGTTTATCAGGTCATGAGATAGGATTTTATTTTATTTTACTTTTAGTTGCTATGTTAGTCAAAGTTAAATGGGCGGTTGGGGTTGTTATGGTCCAAACAGCAATAAACAATAGTTTAAAATTGATCTGTCAACTTAAAGAAGAAAGCACAAAAACTGTCTAAATAAAGATCTTGTAATGTCAACCGAACTGTAGTTACACAACCATATCATTTTTGTTCAACTGAAAGCAATGGTAGTTTCAATTAATTGTAACAAAAAATGTATAAAAGCAACAATGTAAGACAAGAGAAAGGTTCAACAATTTCATAATAGAGAAATAAAAACCAAGATAGATCTTATTTCCAAAACTGTCCATCTATATCATTGCCTATTTACTATACTAATGTATTTTTTCATTTATCGAATTGTTAAGAACAACGCTAACAGACAGTGAACGACCACTGTAAGGTTGTGTTTTCCTTGTGTTCTCATCAAACAAACAAACCACATCGAATTCATGCAAATGTCCAAATACAGAGCGAAGAACCAACGAGTTGAGCCACAGTCCGAACAATGCAATACAACAAGACAACCGAGAGGATAAAGAATTGGAAATAGAGTGTCGGAGAAACCAAACCACAGCAGAGGTACTTTCGAACAATTATTCATAATTTTCATAAGTAAAACGGATATAACAAAACTATGTTGTCATTGCTATTGACCAAGATATAGATGTGTTACATTTATTTATAAATAAAAACAAGTACCGCGTCCAGAGTGGACAAACCCTAGCCTAGGGTTTGGTAACAGTAACCCCCATAATTCAAACGAACAGTTAACTAGAACAGGAATTACAACTAGACTGAAGCTTCATCTTCAAAAGGGATATAAACTACAGACGAAAAGCAAAAACGACAAGATACAAACCCTACAAAAAACTCAAGACCCTAACAGTGCATTGACGGATTTAAGAGCCAGAACCTACCGACAGAGAGTTGCTACATTTGGGAGACCGAACCCAGAAGTAACCTGCATACTCAGGTCGAGCCAATGACCTACACATACAAACGGAATACAATCAATACCTCTGTATATTGAGAACTGAAGTCGAAGCTGAAATAGAAACAGTAGGGTTCTATAAATTACCTGAGTAAGCCAGAACAAGGGTTCGTGGAGCAGAGCCGTTGACAAATCGACAGAGCTAAGATAGAAGGAGTATTTCTGGTCAGTATCCACACCAGAAGAAGGTCGAATTGAATTAGGGAGAGGACCATTTACCTTTTTCAAAGCCGCGGAAGTCCATTATCTGGTTACCTGAATCCAAAGGCATCAGAAGTTAAACCATTTCACACATAGAACGGAGACCAAAGGCAACAATAATAATATCAAAGGCAACAATAACAATGGCGGAGGCAATAAAACAATAGCAAGGAGTAACTATCGGACGAGAGACCAGATTCTAAACCCAAACCATAGAAGAATGACAGGATGAGACCAAGGAGCTTACCGTGTGAAAAGAGTTTGAGCGAGCGCACCTCCAGAGCCGGAACAGATTCGAGCCACAAGAGAAAACCACAGGCAAACACATAACCAAGTTTGGAAGGCCGACATTCACCCACAGCTAGACCTAGAGGAAAAATAGAGATTTCCATATTCGCCAGAGAAAGAACCATACAGTATGACCAACAAACCCTTGCATAAACCTCACAACAGAACAAAACAATCGTGAATGATCGGGAAGACAAAGAGTTTTGGCCAAAGATCAAATGGAGGGAAGTAGGCCCGAGGTTCTTAGGTGAAAATTGAATGCAACATTAACTCACTCCTAGTTGCCAAACAAATATCTACTGGGCCAGTATGGGCTGGGTTACATCAGAGTGGTATCCGAGCAGTTGCTTATGTTAGTAGGAGAAATGGAGAGAGGAAGGTGGGGTTGTGGCAGAGGTGCTCGAAGATTGGCAGAGGAAGGGTTGAGAGAGGAAAATAGAATTCTTGTTTCCCGTTTGGAGGTAGTAGAAGCAGGTAGACGAAGAGATCCAGAAATAGGCGATGTCAGTGAAGAGGAAATTGAAGTTGTAGCAGATGGACTAAAAGGTGAGACTACAGAAGTGAGATTGTTGAGATCTGTTTTAGTAGCAAGCAGTAAACCCAAGCCAGAACTCCCGGCTTATGATAGCAGCCTGTCTATCGAAGTTTTATTGGATTGGATAAGTGATATGGATAAGTATTTTGAGTGCGAGGAAGTCAGCGAAGACTGCAGAGTTAAGTTTTCTATGATGAAATTGAAGGGACACACAGCCTTATGGTGGGATAGTGTCCAGAACAAGAGGAAAAGATTGAACAAGGCGCTGATTAAAACCTGGTCAATGATGGTGGCCAAGTTAAAGGGTAGATTTTTGCCGAGGGATTATCAGATTGCATTTCACAGGCAGGTGCATAATCTAAAATAGAAAGAATTGACGGTGAGGGAGTACACAGAGGAGTTCTATCGAGTGAATTTGCGAGCCGGATATACAGAGGATACAACAAAAAGAACAACCATGTATGTCAATGGGCTCAGGTTAGATATTTTGCATGAAATAAATGTTTTTTCTCTGAACAACACTGAGGAAGTGTATCAGAGTGCGATGAAGGTTGAAGAGAAAATTACCAGAAGGAAGAATGCCCGGAGAGGACGAGGAGCCAACAGAAGGAAAGGCCAGTCCTATGGCAGAGGCCGAATTGCTAATAGAAACAAGGAAGGCAGCAGTTCTAAAGCTTCCAGATCAGCAGATAGAGGAGATAGTGCGAGAGGCAGTAGGTCATCCTAGCGAGGTAGGGGAAATGACCAAGGTAGGGGGGTTGGTTATCAGTGTTATAGGTGTCATAAATGGGGGCACCAATTGTTTGAATGTCCATAAGCAGATCAAGTTGGACAGTGGGGTGCATATGTGGCACAACTAGAGGAAGCAGCAACACCTCCCCAAGAGGCAGAGAATGCTTCAGAGACAGGGGAAGCTCTAGTGCTGCACAAGGTGTTGTTAAAACCAGTCAAGGAGGTCACCGAACATACGCAACGAAAGGATTTGTTTAGAACAATTTGTAAGTCGCAAGGTAAGTGTTGTAGGTTAATCATTGATAGCAGTAGTACTGATAATTTAGTGTCCACAGAGATGGTGGAAAAACTGGAGTTGAAACGCTTGAAGCATCCCAATCCTTACAGAGTTTCATGGCTGCAAAAAGGCCATCAGTTGGTGGTGGATGAACAGAGCGAGGTAGAGTTTCAAATAGGCAGATATAAGGACAAAGTCATTTGTGACATCATGCCGATGGATGTATGTCATATACTGTTAGGAAGACCTTGTCAGTACGACAGGAAAGTGGTACACGATGGATTGACGAACTGTTATAAATTTTTGAAGGATGGAATCAAGCACACTACAACAAAATAAGCAATTTACGCCAAATTTAGCACCAGATTTTAGTGTATTTTTCTCTCCATTGGGATGAGCAGCCTGGCGCTAAATCAAGCTCTATTGTACAATTTTTAAAGTGTCATTTTTTGTGCCAAATTTTGCATCATTTTTTGCATCATATTTTGCACCAATATTTGCATTTGGTTTTGCAATAGGTTTTGCTTCTAGTTTTGTGCCATTTTTTGCATCTATTTTTGCATCATTTTTTCCTTCCTGTTTGTGCCATTCGTTTCTTCTATTTTTGTGTCAATATTTTCATTGAGTTTTACACCATCTTCTTCATTTGATTTAGTGCCTTTTTTGCATCAAGTTTGTACTAGTTTTTGCATCTAGTCTTATGCCATTTTTGCTTCTAATTTTGTACGTATTTTTACATCTATTTTTGCACCATTTTTTCTGCCTTTTTTAACACCATTTTTGCATCTAATTTTGCACCATATGTTGAATCTGATTTAGTGCCAAAATTTTCATCCATTTTTGAACCATTTTTTTCATCCACTTTTTCATTTCATTTGTCTCCCTTTTTTGCATCCTATTTTGCACCTAATTTTGCATCATTTACTTTAGCATCATTTTTAACAACATTTCTTGCATCCAATTTTGCATCTTTTTAAGCATCTATATTTTCACCCTATGTTGGACCATGCGTTGCGTCCACCTTTGAATCCCATTTTGTGTCTAAAGTTACATTCAATTTTGAGCCATTTTTTCCATCTACTTTTGCATTTGTTTTTGCACCAAGTTTTGAATCATTTGTTGCACCTCATTTTGCATCCAAATTTGAGCCATTTTTATGCCCATTTTCGCACCATTTTTTCTACTTTTGTGTCCAAAATTTCACCATTTTTTATGTCCAATTTTGCAACCTTTTTGGTGTCTAATTTTGCATCCTTTTCAACATCCAAATTTGCATCCTTTTTTCTGCCACATTTTGTGTCCACATTCGCATATCATTTTGCACCTAGATTTTAGTTTGAATTTTCATCTAGTTATGCATAATATTTGGCATCCTTAGTTTCACCCTTTCTTAGTCCCATTTTGCTTCTTGTTTTGTGTCTTTTCTTACATCCTTTTTGCACCCAATTTTGCATCCTAATTTTACACCATTCTTTTCATCCTCATTTTGGTGTCCATCTTTGCATCCTTGTTTGCGCCCAATTTGGTATATTTTTGTATGCCCTATTTTGTTCCCTTCTTTGTGTCTAGTTTTGCTACCCTTTTTAACTCTACTTTAAAACTCTTTTTGTCTTATTGTTTTCATCTTGTTTTGATGGCTAGTTTAACATCCAATTTTACTCCCAATTTTGCATCGATGGTTACATCCACTTTTGGCTTCTTATTTAGAATTTTACTTTTACTTCCATTTTACTAATTTTCCTACATAGGGAAATATATTACATTTCTAAATATCATTTTGCTGTAGGATTAAATGCACAGTTAGATGAACATAAAACCCTCTCAGTTTATCCTAGAAACCTAAGATAGACTGATTAATATAATGGTTGTTCTAAGGCTCAGGATTCTTAGCAGATCAAGATGTAGAGTATAGATTAAGAAAAGAAGAATGAATTCATGTGAGTCCTCGCATGCAGGTCTTGTTATTGCTTTTAGTGTAGCTGGGAAGTGATCCTAGTTAGCTCCAAATCTTAGTCCTACACATAAGAGAGATAACAAATAAAACTTCACAACATAATATCTTGATAATTGAAACTATAAGAAACATATAAATATTATTGAATAAATAAATATAAACCAAAATCCCATACATTCATTAGTTAATAGGATAAGTAAAGAATGAATACTAGCATATGGAAGGAAGAACAAATAATTTATATTAATAAAGGAGTTGGAAGAAAGTTACAACCATCAGATGCAGTTGCAACAACACCTCCCCCAACTCCTAGCTCCAAAACTCTCCATCTCAAGATAGATCTCAACAGTATGTCAATACACGAATTCCCATCATTTCCTCAATGGCCAAGCCTCCAATATATAGGAAAGTGAAGGCTATGAAGATTTCCCAAATTCCTCATTAGTTCAATTTTGGCAAAAGCTTTTGGATGAATAATGTTTCCTCATATAAAGATGGCATTTTCCACTTTTTAGATGCTTTTGTGCTTAGGAAAATGCTTCCCCTGCTTTATGGCTCTTTCCCACTTTTGTATGCTTTTATTTTTTAGGAAAAATCTAAAGATGAGGATAAAGAGATCACATTCCACCATATGAGTTTCCGAAAGTGAACAAGAGTGTCAAATTCTAGTTAACTTGAGTTTTTTTCCTCGCAATAGAGGAATTTTCATTTTAAAATGTTAACATTGAATTTCCAAGCCATAATGTGTAAGCCAATCAAAATCCTTTAAAATTTAAAAGACATACATGTGTGACTAGGCAGTGGATTTTTTTTTTTTTAATAATACAACTTACCTAATTTAACTGTGAATGGTGCCCAAGTGACCCAAAACTATATTAAATTTTAAAAATAAAATTAATATCATAATCTATAAAAGTTAGAATATCGAGAATATTTTTAATGAAGGGTAAATCATGGCGTGTTAAATAAATAAATTTAAATATAAAATCCTAAATCCTAAATTTAATTTAAATTTTAAATTTACTTTCTTGATTTTAATTTTAAATTTACTTAATTTATTTTATTAAATCTTGTATTGATAAATTAATTTAAATATAAAATACAAATATATGGTTATTTTGATAAAAGTGCATTTATTTGAGTAACTTAAATTTAAATTTAACTTAAATTTATAGTTTAAAGTTTCCTTTTAAATTTAAATTTTCTTAAATCTTGTGTTAATAAATTAATT
>APFE030987790.1:0-22841 GCA_000404065.3 Pinus taeda
AAAATAGTATACAACTGAATAAAAATGAATGTATAAATCAAGATACCTTTGTAATTGCAGGATGAAAATCTTTTAGTGTTGATTTAGAACTTGAATCTGGGTAGTTGCATACAACATCATCTCAACTATCTTCATTTAACAATTTAACCATTTGTTCTTGTATTTTCAAGTAAAATTTGTGAGTGAATAGATAAAATAGAAAAAGTTAATATAATGATATGTATAACAAATATTACCAAGAACAATATGTTATATTTAAAAGAAAATTATAATCTAGAAATAAGTAAAAATAATTCAACAAATTTACTTTTGAAATTCCTCAGACATTTCTTCCAATGATAATTCCCCTAACTTCACATGAGATAATATTGCTTTAACAAGTTTTTCATCCTTGACTCCTTGCAATGCTCTCCAAGGTGTGATAGTCATATCTTCCGGAAGCTGCTTCATTTCATGACCTGATTTACAACTACTACATGTCAATGGTTTAGTCTTTTTGACATTCTAGTTTTTAATGCCAATGTTCTCCCACATGCTAAAAATATCATTACTCAATTCCCATATCTCTCCAGTTCTAAATGCCAACTGGAAAATGTTATCAATACTTCTGAATATATCAGAATTTACTTTGCTGCCTTTTGAATTTATTTTCTCCACAATTTGATAGCCTATTTCCTTACAACATGCCTTTCGAAATTCTAGAGTAATATTTATCTTATCCCCACTAATATTTTCTTCAAATTCATTATGAATAAATCTAACCCTTTGGATGAAAGTCATATAAATCCTATATTCATTATTTGTATTATGATCTCATGCTAATAACTTTGCTTCCGTATTTGATAAACCAACATAAATGATACATTTCATTGTTTCAAAATGTGGGTTATTGGGATATTCCTCTGTCAATTTCCTTTGAGCTTCTATAGAATGGTTCCCCCAAGCACATAATAATTGTATTCAAAACATTTTGGCTTGTCAAATGCCTCTTTGTTGGGAAATTTGACTGGATCAACAAGAAGCATGCAGTTAGCAACATTAGCATATGTATTGTACCTCATAAATGTCTTCAAGTTATAAACATATAGATGGCGTGGATTTCTAATTTGATATTTAAATTCTCCTTCACTTGTGATCCAGGTTCCTTCAGCTACCAGAATCATCCAAGGTATTTTACTTCTGTGATTTTGTTAGAATTTCAATTTAAAGAGAATAAAAGAACATATGTGCATGTGTAAAAAAGAGGAAACATGACAACGATCAGCAAATCAAGAATGCAACATATTTGATAATGGAGTTCATCTAGTGTGAACTATGTCTCTAGGCCTGGTGTCAAGGTGGTGGAGGTTGCTTCATATAATGTTGGAAATGATGATGATGTACATGGACAACACTTTGTAATAGAAAGGTCATATGCCCTCAAACAGGAGTGGCTTGTCTCTCCACGATACATTCCACTTACAATAATTCTCACTTAAGAAGGTTTCCTCTCAGCAAGACAAACTAAAATGATCTCACACAATGTAGCAGTGAGTATTCCTTCAACATAGTTATACAGGGATCTCCATAAAAATACATGGCATGAAAATCTTAATACATCTTACATAATGTGGCAAAAGTGATCCAACACCATAACATCAAACAGGGATCTCAAAACATAATACATCATCTGAACAATTATGAAGGAACACATGACATGATTGATTCATGTACCTTCACCTCTAATGTTTGCTACAAATGGAAGGATAAACTACAAACACTAACTACCCCACTAAATTTCCATCACCGAGAGGTGTAAAATCAACTATCCATTTGTCGAATTCCAATACTGTCAAAATCTGTCCAGTAGGAATCTTTTACATTCCCCTTATATTCTTCAAAGATTCTATTCTTTGGGCTGACTGAAGATCTGCAACTCAGATCACAAATATGATATCACCATCATGATCCTTACAAGATTCTGATACTTTTGAGTATAAAGTTGGTTGCATTCTAACTCTCGCGGATTTCAGCCTCTATGGAACTTGGAAGATTCCTTCAAGATTCTTCAAAGACTCTTCTCTATTGGGAATCTGTAAATATTATGCTTAGATGGTGATTATAGTTTCATGAATGTGTTCCTTATGAAATTCTAGTTAAAATGACTTTTAAATTCATATCATTCTAACAAAATGAAAATCTATCTCGCAAGGAATCTTCTAGGCATCTTGAGATTCTCTGCAAAAATTTTGTCTCCAAATTTGTGCCATCATTCAACCTCTTGGAACTACATCAAGTTTCCACTCCTGGCTCAGGGTTCCATAGTCTAGGCATGGTTCCACCATTGCTGACTGTTATATACTAGGGGGTAATATGGGGTACAAAGGGAGGTACCCAAGGTAATAATGTAATAATGGGATGGGCCATAGTATTAAATAAGGTGGTTAACCCATATCATGTAAGGGGCCACAAGTAGTTAGCAATAATGTAATGGGCCCATGGTATTAGTGGATGGTATGAGGGAACCATAGTAATGATCCATGGTATTGCATGTATGAGGCCTATATATAGGTTAGAGACTCCACATGGAGGATGTCAAGGAATTGTGTCAAGGATTATTGTATGTACAGGCATATGGCTTGTGGAGTGTTATCCTTCCTTAAGGAGTGAATGTATGTTGTTACCCTACCTTAAGGGTTTGATCAATCTTGTTATGCTTGGGTTTATTGATAATTTCATATGTTTCTGGGCTAGATCTATAACAAATGGTATCAGAGCACTTTCTTGGGCAAAAAAGTGGAGATTTTTTTTTACTTCTTGCAGGATTTTAAGGGCGTCGAGTTTATAGTTCAGATCTCTATGTTTTGGTGCAATATATGCAAAATATAATTGTATATCTAGATTCTATGTGAAAAAATACCCGATTTCAAAAAAACATCGGCTGAATCAGAGTCCGGATGAAGGAGATATCGCTGATTTAAAAATCAGTGGGGTTGCAGATAATTTTTCAGGAAAGCTAGTTTGCGGCAAAGATCTGGACATCCTGGTGCAATATCTACAAAATCTAATCCTATATCTGGATTCCTTGTGAGAAATTACCCAATTAAAAAAAAAAATCAATTGAATCGGAGCTCGGATGAGGGAGATATCGCTGATTTAAAATCAGTTCTTTTTTGCAGAAATTTTGGTGGCGACGAGAGAGTTGCAGGGAAGATTTGAAAGTTCAGTGCCTGGATCAAGATTTCTATCACATGGGCAGATGCAGAATGATTGTTCCATTTCTGAAAATAGGTTATAATAGGAATTCTGAGCAATATTGACGGAATTGTGACCATTTCAAATTTTCGCCATTTTTTTGTGATGGTGGGCCTAGATCTGAATTTGAGGGACTTGTATACATTTAATGGCTCTCATCCAGCCAAATGGCTATCACAAATGGAGAAATGTTTTATATTGAATTACATCATGGATTATGAGACTCAATTGAGTGTGGGACAAATGTACTTGGACAATGAAAGATTGCAATGGTGGCAAAGGCATCAACGTTGCCTTTGAAGGCCCTTGACTTGGGACAAATTCACAAAAGCTCTTATGGACCACTTTGACCATAAAGCTAATCTTGTGGATAAGTTCACACAGACAGACACACAACCTAGCAAAGATTTTATTTTTACAAGAAAGAAGGAAACCAAGGAACCTAAAGGTTATTTTCTGCTGGTATCTCCTTATTATAGGTTCATGGATTGATTCAGAAAGAAAAGATCATTATTTCTATAAATCCTAGTTGCAAGTATAATTTCATCAATGTTAATTTGGCAAAAAAATTGCAAGTTCCTGCAAAACACATTGAAAACACACAGGCGGATGATGAGGATTTCCAAGTGTATAAGGATTTGAAGATTTCTATGGATAAGTATGTGTTGCATGGTGATTTTTATACGTTAGAGACAGATAATATGGATGTTGTTTTGGGATACCTGTGGATGGAATCAGTGGGTAATATAAATATTAATGTGCAAAAGAAATTCCTGAAGCTCTGGTATAAAAGGAAGAAAATTACATTACTAGATATTTCCATCAATAAACAGGTAGAGTCCACGGAAGTTGACACAGAAGATGTTCCAGGGACTGACATATCAGATGATGAGCAGTTGATGGTCGATAATCAGACACAAATAGAGGCTGAAGCTGAAAAGGTTACAGGTGTTGACACATCTGATGAGGGTTCAGTGGTTGAAGTAATATTGGAAGATAAGACACCACAGCAAGCACCACAACATGCACCAGATAAAAGTCAGGTTCCAGTAAAGGGTGAATTAAAGAAAAAGACACAGTGGGTTAAAACTTCAACATTTCATCACCCACATCACCCAGCAAGACAACCATCAAGATGGAAACTAATTAGTCACAAGGACAACAACCGCCGCAAGACAGATAGAGAGGAGTGAAGATCCACCTACTACACATCAACACAGAAGAGATACCATGGTCAACTTCCATATTAAGCAAGCGAGGCACAAGCAAAATCAAGGGTTCACCTTTCTATTGGATGGCTAGATGCACGTGCATGGTACCAGTGGACTACTCTTTTGAGTAGATCTTATTATTTATGTTCTTCCATGTTTCGGGGATGAAACATGCTAAGGGGGTGGAATGTTATATATCTAGGGCGGGTAATATGGGGTACAAAGGGAGGTACCTAAGGTAATAATGTAATAATGGGATGGGCCATAGTAATAAATAAGGTGGTTCACCCATATCATGTAAGGGACGATAAGTAGTTAGTAATAATGTAATTGGCCCATGGTATTAGTGGATGGTATGAGGGAACCATGGTAATGATCCATGGTATTGCATGTATGAGGCCTATATAGAGGCTAGAGACTCCACATGGAGGATGTCAAGGAATTGTGTCAAGGATTATTGTATGTACAAGCATATGGCTTTTGGAGTGTTCTCCTTCCTTAAGGAGTGAATGTATGGTGTTAGCCTACCTTAAGGGTTTGATCAATAAAGTGAATCATTTATATCTATTTCAATCTTGTTATTCTTGGGTTTATTTATATTTTCATATGTTTCTGGGTTAGATCTATAACACTCACAGTTTTGTTGCACCCTTCGTTGCGTCCTTTCTCGGTCCCTCTCTTGTGCAAATGACTCTGTGAGGGTTTAAGTAATTTTCTTCGGTGGAGCCACCAAGGACTGAGTCTGTGGATCATTGGTGGAAAAGGAAGCTAGGAAGACAAAGGTTGAGGAGAGGTCAAGGGATCAAATCATGCCCCTCCTTTATATGGCATATAATTTTAACAAACATATGAGATTAAATTTAATTTAACTATTTGTGGTTACATTTTTTGGTAATGGTTGGTGTTAATGTTTGTTTTATTGTGTTGCAGGCCGGGATGTGGGCCGGTTAGACTAGCTGGGTGATTTTTGAGCCTGTGCACCCATAAAATTCATGACAAGTGGCATATGGGGGTGGCGTGGTTTGGTTCCACTGGAGGCGGCTCACCCATTGCCCATTGTATTATATCGTTATAACGATATGCTTGTTATGAATGTGGATTTGGGGTTTCGGCTGGGGGTGGTGGGGTTTGACCGCCTGGCACCCCAACCTTAATATATATATATATATATATACAACCGACTAGTGGGGGTTGCATGGGTGGTGGTCTGCCACCCCTATTTTATATATTTTTTTGTTCTCAACGACTATTATGGTCATTTCCAATTTTAACGAAAATAAGGGTCATTGGGCATTTTAAATAGGCAACAATTTTTCCCATTCCAATGGTCGGATTTTGGTGACCACTATCGATGCAATTTTTAGGACCATTAACCCTGTCATTTAGCCAAGTCAACCCTAAATGTTTCCTTGACTTATCACTTCAATACGAGCTCAGGTTTGAGTGTCATTCGCACCATTGGAATCGAGGTGACAATCACTTTGATCTGGTGTTGGTTCAAGAGCAATCCAACCAATTTTAGTTTTGACCATTTCGGAGCCCTCTTAGATTTTTGCATGTCGAGAACCACCTTAATCAATCCTCCCCACTGAGGAGATTTTGGTCCTCCAAAAGCATAGAAATAATATGCAACTTCTTTGTACCTTGTCTGCACTACAAATGACCTGACAGGTCACACTTCCTTCTCCTTCACCTTTTCCCTTTGGAGCCATAAGTGATAAGCCGACACCTGCATCCTCTACAAACTTGTAGTACATTTCTACAAATTACTTGCTTAATTTACATGCCCAACTAATGACCCAAGAATCCCATACTTTCCATGAGTTTATAACACATACTCTGTGGTCAAGTTTACATCAAAATGGAAATAATACCCCAGCTATCAAAACAAGCCCAAAATATCATTGTTGCTTCAATGTGATGGAAAACACATCATCACTGCAACATATGATTTACAAAAATAAGGACAAACAATATTGTTACGTAAACAAGTGATGGACACACATCATCACTTTCACAGTTTAAAATAAAACAAAAAATAATGCCAAACATCATTGTTGATGCAACAAGTGATGGAAAACACATCATCACTTTTACAGTTCACAATGCAACACATGGTGAGCAAAAATAAGACGATGACATTCTACCACACCTAGAAAAACCATCTCTCACTTATCAAAATGAATGGGCCATCTCCTTGTTGTGCATTTGTTGGTCAAACAACTATTTCATTTGTTTCATGATCAGATGCTTTGTCCCTGCGATGCTATTCTAGATGGAGCCTTCAACATGTGGCTCTTTAATAACCACCTTTGTGGAAATGACTATAATAAGCCTTCTTCCACTAGATCTTCTTTACCTTCTTCTTTTCTTATTGTTCAAAGGGTATTTCATGCCTCATCTTTTTCCACATTGCTATTATTTGCCGGCACTCAATGAACATATGGTTATGCAATCCACAAAAACTTCAAGTTATTTTATGCCATGATTTATGTACATCATTAACAACATGATTGTAATCGAAATGAACATTCAAATATTGAGATTGTTATACCTTTCTTTTTGGTCTCTAGTATGCTCATGGGAACAAGAGCTTTCCTTAGCTCTTTCTCTGCAATGTATACTGCCATGGGATGATGGTGATGTGTTCCGATAATTATCTTTCCTCAATGGTCTCAACAGTGTCTCAGAAGCATCTGACACCCTTGACCATTCTCCTTTGGTGTATCCCAAGCTTGCAAATCGAGGACTTTGCAGGACCTCGAATGGCTGAGTTATGTGTTGGATATTAACACCAAGTCCTTCTTCATTGTACATCATATTGGTAGGGAGCCTCATGTTTGTCCCTGTAATTGGTATCTCCACATTTCCAACATAAATTATACTATGTGAAGATGAAGCTAAAGGGAAATTAACAGGTTTTACCTCCACCATAAAGTTGGAAAGAATTGATGAGGGCTTCTCATTATTTGATTTTGGTGGTTTGTTGGATCTCTTGGCACATTCCCCAACTTCCTTCCTAACATACCAAGTCCTACCTGATGGGGTAATTCCTCTACATTTGATGGGGTTTATGATGCATTTTCCATTAATTTTGAGGCCCTTCCCCTAATACCCCATTCTCTTTAATAGTTTGGAGATGATTCATGTGGTATGATTTTCAAAAAGAACGAAACCATCATAAGGAAACATACATGAAGTCAGAAAATTACTTTTTACCACATAGGGGTCAAGCTGCATCTTTTCGAAGGCCTTGTCCTTACCTTGCAGCTAACATAGTAGCCTCATTTTCTCCTCTTCCTCTTCTTATATAAGCCTCTTTAATTCAACATGATCATCTTAGTTGCTTCGGTCATTTCACTTCAATTATTCTAAGGCTTCCTCTATGGCTTGCAATTGAAGTTGCAATAAATGCTTCTCCTCTTTCTCTTCTCATAGAAGAATCTCCAATTCAATTTTATTTGCTTGAAGACTCTAGGTGATCTCATCATTCAAACGAAGAGAAGATGATGAAGGGAATGAGTGTACACTGGAATATGTGGATGAAGCATTTATTTCTAATCTCTTTGCCTCCTCCTTGCTTCTCTTCTCATATGCTTCATACATGATGTCCACCATTTTGGACATTCGCAGGAAAGTCTCGTACATTTCTTTGTCATGCTCCCTTACTGCATATTCAATTGTTCACACTTGTAATTCACATCAGCGAGAAGACCACTCTGATAAAAAACTTGATCTAGGTTCCTTTAGCTACTAGAATCATTCAAGATCTTTTGCTTCTATGACGTTGTTAGAATTGCATTTTAGAGAGAATAAAAGAACATATTTGCATGTTTAAACAAGAGGAAACATGGCAACGATCAACAAATCATGAACACGACACATTTGATAATGGATTTCGTCCATTGTGGACTACACCTTCAAGCCTGGTGTCAAGGTGGTGGAGGCTGCTTCATATAATGTTGGAAATGATGATCATGTACATGGACAACACTTTCTCATAGCAAGGTCATACTCCCTGAAGCAAGAGTGGCTTGTCTCTCCAAGAGACATTGCGCTTATAGGAATTCTCACTCAAGAAGGCATCCTCTCAGTATAACAAACTAAAATGATCTCACACAATGTAGAAATGAGTAGATCCCTTCAACATAGTTACAGAAGGATGTCGAAAACAATACATAACATGAAAAGTGAAATACATCTCAAATAATGTGGGAAAAGTGATCCCAGACCATAACATCAAATAGGGATCTCAAAACAACACATCATCTGAGCAATTATGAAGAAAAACATGACATGACTGATTCATGTACCTTCACCTCTAAATATGGCTGAAAATGGATAGTTCAACTACAAAAACTGACTGCACCACTGAATTTTCATCATCGGAGGTGTAAAATCGACTATCCATTTGTCAAATTATGACACCTTCAATATCTGGGCCTGTAGGAATCTCTTAGATTCCCCCTATATTCTCCAAAGGTTTTTTTCTTTGCATTGACTAGAGATCTGCAACTCAAATAAAAAATCTGATCTCGCCATCATGTTCCTTGTGAGATTCAGAAACTTTTGAGCATAAAGTTGGTTGCATTATGACTGGCAGATATCAACCTCCAATGAATCTAGAAGATTCCTTCAACACTCTTCAAAGATTCTACTCTGCTGGAAATCTAAAAACTTGCTACTCAGATAGTGATTCTGATTTCACCATTGCATTCCCTATGAAAATATATTTAAAATAACTGTAAACTTCATATCGTTATGATAAAATGGAAATTTACCTCCCAATGAATCTTTCATCCATCTTGATATTATTTGTAAAAATTCTTTCTCGGAATCCATGCCATCATTCTTCCTCCTGGAACTACGTCAAGGTTCCACTCTTGTCTCAGGGTTCAACATTCTAGGCATGGTTCCACTGTTTCTCACGGTTCTGGTGCACTCTTCATTTTGTCCTTTCTCATTCCCTCTCCTATGCAAATTATTATATGAGGGTTTAAGTAATTTTTCCTAGGTGAAGCCACCAAGAACTGAGCCCATGGCTCACTGGTGGTGGAGGAGGCTAGAAAGATGGAGGTTGAGGAGAGGTTGGGGGAACAAATTCCTCCCCTCCTTAATATAGCGTATAATTTTAACAAGCATATGAGTTTGCATTTAATTTAACTATTTACGTTTACATTTTTTGTTAATGGTTGTTGTTAACACTTGTTTTATTGTATGGACACCCGGGAGGCAGACCAACCAGACTAGCCAGGTGGGTTTGAGCATCGCTACCCAAGGAATTTGTGACAAGTGGCATATGGGGGTGTGTCGGTCGGGTCCACTAGAGGTGGCCCACCCACTACCCATTGTATTATACCATTATAGAAATATGTTTGTTATAAATGCAGGGGGTTCGACTGGGGGTGGCTGAGTTTGATCACCTGCCACCCCAACCTTAATATTTTTTTTGATATATATATATAAATATATATTATATATATATATATATATAATATTAATAAGAATATATATATATATATATAATATATATAATATATATAATATATATATATATATATATATATATATATTATATATATATATATATATATATATATATAATAAATAATATATATTATATATATATATATATATATATATATAAGACACACACCAACAACAAAACTGCCAGTAGGGTGGTAGGTGTAGTGGGCTCGCCACCCCTATTTTATATATTTTTTGACTTCAATGACAATTACGGTCATTTCTAATTTTAACAAAAATAAAGGTCATTAGGGATTTTAAAGAGACAACAATTTTTCCCATTCCAGTGACCAGATTCTGGTGACTGTTGCAGGTGAAATTTGTAGGACCATTAACCCTGCCCTTTGTCCAAGTCAACCCTAAACTTTGACTAACCCTATCTCTTCCATACGAGCTTGGATTCAAGTGCCATTCACACTGTTGGAATCATGGTGATGAGAACTTCGAACTAGTGCTGATTCGAGAGAAATCTGACCACTTTGAATTTTGACCATTTAAGAGCCCTCTTGGACTTCTCCATGTGTCTGGAGCCACATGTGGTCAACTTGGATTATAGATTTGTCTTACATTAACCTGAAATGTACCACCACCCTCAATTAAGTTTTTCTTTGTCAAGTTATGTCGAATGGCATTTTATTTTGTTTTAATAATGTCATCCTCTAAATCATCTTCTGGTGTAATGATTTCCCTGATTTCTTTTGAATGTTCACTAGGATCTTCACTGTTGGCCTTGACTATTTTATAATGATCAAATTTCATTTTCTTCCTCCTAACATTCTCATCATTAACTGGAACATAGACATTCCTGGGCAATTTTGCTTTTGGTCTTTTATGGGTCTTCTCCTTTCTAGCATCAGTTCTAATGTCATCCTCAGTAATGGCAACATATTCCTCAGTGTCAGTTTCAACTTCCTCATCTTCAAAAGTAACCTGTCTACCTTTGCTATATTTGTTGACTATAGAAATTCTTTGTTGATCCCTTGGATGTAGTTTTGTAGCATCATGAATTACTATTTCTTGCTTGTTTTCCATATCTTCTCTTAACCCTATGTAGAAGTTGCTGACAACATTCATAATATCTTTCTCTTTGAAATGAATGCCTCCCAACATAATTGAAATATTTTCAATAAAATCCATCAAACAAAATATCATATGTCAATAAAAACTAAGTTATAAAAATATAATGATACAGTTACAATAATGTAAAATGCATAAATATAAATAACAATATTTACCATATCTTGTGCAATGTCACTTATAATTTGTTTACACATCTTTATAGATTCCTCTGTCATGTCATACATTGACAATGATAACTGATATTTAACCTTATCATGTGACTTGGGCAGTTTTGTAAGTACATAAACAACTTTAGTGTCTGGTATCAAACAGATGTATATGACTTTTCCTAGCACCTCATAAAGTCCACTACCATTAGGGATATCAACATATAGATATATCTACATTTGTTGTTCCCCTTTTCTATCTTTCCCATACCATACCTTTTTTTTAAGCTTCACTTCTTTCGATTTCCTCCAATATGAAATTGTCTTCTTATCATTTGAGGCACTTGATAGATTTGTAATTATTAGCTCAGGTTTGGTTCATTCAATAGTGTTTTTTGATGATCGACCTTTAATTTTAGTAGTATTTGGTCTAGACTGATTCGCAAAAATATTTTTTTATACCATTTTCCTACAAAAAAATATAAACATATATATAAATCAGTAAATTACAAAAAAAAACAATAGCTTAAATAAAGAAACAAAACGAAACAAGATCAAAAAATGATAAATAATCATAAATGATAAATAATTTTTTGAAACATAACCTTTTTAAAAAAATAAAAAAATGCACCCCCCTGCTACCCCACCCCCATGGGCCCAATGGGCCATAGGTGTGGGGTGGTAGGGGGCTGCCCATTGGTCCGCTAGGTTGGGGAGGGGGGCGTTGTGTGTAGCCCCCTCCTGACCCTCCCCGTGGTCCAACGAGCCTGTTGGGGTGGAAGCTCGCTTATGAGAATTGGGCCTCCACCCCCATGGGTTCGTTGGACCACGGGGATGGGGTGCGAGGGGGTTGCACATAGCCCTACCCACCCAACCCCCATGGCCCAACAAGCCCATGGCTTGGAAGCGTGATTCTAAGAATCAACCCCCACCCTTGGCAAGCTGGGCCATGTGGGTGGGTGTCACCAACAGGCACGACCGAGCCCATCACATCTAATGCGGATGTAGAGGCCTTTTTCCCGCCATGGGGTTGTCAAATAAGCCTAGCTCATATAAATTTTTATTTCTAAAAAAAAATTGAAATTTCATTAATAAAAATTAAATATTATTTTACTAGAATATGTTTTGGGTATGGTATTTTACACGAGGGTAACAACCCAACTCACACATAACTACTAGTAAACCTATTGAGTTTTAAAACTTGCACAGAGAAAAAGGGAAACTAACCTTTCAAATGTGATAATATTTCATTGAATATGTTGTTGATAACAATATGGTTGCTCCACAAAATCACTTAAAGTCTTTTAACGAACCTCGAAAATGCTTGATGTGATGTGAGGAATAGTGATAATGGAATTTATGATATAGTGGAAATTGCGGAATTGTTTTACCGCACAGTGAATATGGGATTAATTCGTTTTTTTTTTTAACTTTAAGATATAAATCTTGTTATGGTGAGATATTAAATTATGATAATGTGAACATTACGGAATTGTTTTACTGCATGGTGAATGTGGTATTAATTTTTTTATAATAAAAACTTAACATATAAATCGTGTTATAGTGATATAAAAAGTTATTTTAAACATGTGATAGAAGATATAATAAAAATTAAAAGAAACATTCAATTGTCTAGTGAACGCTATTTAGTTTAAGTAAAAAATTAATTTAGGTAAAAGATTTAGTTTACAATTTTAATTTAAAGATTTAGTTTAAAAGATTAATTTCATAAGAAAATTTTAGTTAAAATTTTTCAATAAATTGTAGAAGAAAATATGGAGGAAAATACATGAAACAAAATTTTGAAGCAAAAAGTTTTGGTGAAGATTTTTAGAAGAAAACTTTGGAGGGAAATTTTCATTCTTTAAGCTATATATTATCATTAGGAGAGAGTGAAAATCTCTTTTGTTTGAAAGGCATGGATTCTTCTGATATTGAAGCTTCGCTTTATGAAGCATTAACATCGTCGCATAACAATTCTATTCATATTAATCAATATAATGGAAATTATTCCACTATGAATAGAGAGTCAAATCTTCCACTTAGCCCTAATCCCGAGGACTATGAGGGTAGCAGTGATGAAGGGAAGGATGAATATTTTCAAATAAATAAGGAGTCACACTTTCCACTTAATCCTAATCCTATGGACTATGAGAGCTACAATGATGAAGAGCATGATGAAGATTTTCAAATAAGTAAAGAGTCATGGTTTCCACTTAGTCCTAATCCTATGGACTATGAGAGCAGCAATCATGAAGAGCATGATGAATAATTTCAAATGAATAGAGATTCATGGTGTCCACTTAGTCCTAATCCTATGAACTATGAGAACAACAACGATGAAGAGCATGATGAAGAATTTCAAATGAATAGAGAGTCACGGTGTCCACTCAGTCCTAATCCTATGGACTATGAGAAGAGTAGTGATGAAAATCATGTTGAAGAATTTCAAATAAATAAAGAATCATGGTTTCCACTTAGTCCTAATCCTATGGACTATGGGAGTAGCAGTGATGAAGAGCATGATGAAGAATTTCAAATGAATAGAGAGTCACAATTTCCACTTAGACCTAATTCTATGGACTATGAGAGCAACAATGAAGAAGGCCATGATGAAGAATTTCCAATAAACCGAGTCACATTTTCCACCTACTCCTAATCCTAAGGACTATGAGAGAAGTAGTGACGAAGGGTAGGATGAAGCACTTAGTCCTAATCCTAAGGACTATGAGAGCAGTGGTGATGAAGGGTAGGATGAAGCACTTAGTCCTAATTCTAAGGACTATGAGAGAAATAGTCATTAAGGGTAGGATGAATAATTTCCAGTAAGTAAAGAATCACATTTTCCACATAGTCCTAATCCTATGGACTATGAGAGTAACACTGGCAATGCACATGATGAAGAATATCGAATAAATGTTGAGTCAAATTTTCCATTTAGTCCTATTTCTAATGGCTATGAGGGTAGCACTAAAGAAGGGAAAGATGAAGAATATCCTCCAAGTTAGTATTTCAGAATAACATATGATCATAGTGAGGATAATGTTCCTCGTAATGATGATGAAAATTCTTATACAAATGATGATCCATTGATGGAGATGTTGCTCACAAATATTGTATCGAGGAGTAGGAGCGGACCTGTTTGTATCAACCCAATATGTTCTACTTATACAAAGGGTAGAGAAGAATATTTGACGATAATGAGTTCTATCAGTGATCTTATTTCAAGTGAATTTTGTCAAAAATATTTCTTGAAACATATGGATTTCAAGTTTTCATTGGAGAAAAGGAAGATATATTTGTCAATGAATAAAAGCATGCAAAATTCATATTTAGTGGGGTGCATGCAATCTACATTGTCAAGTTATAAATATCATATTGGGTCTTTATTTATCTATAGAAAGGATTTCAAAATTCTTCATTCAATTGGTAATTTTCCTCTATCAATAATCTGAGAAAATTTAGAAGAGGATCCCACATTTTATTGAGAAATATGCCATAAATGCCAGTCTAGGCCATTATCAAATACTAAAATGTGATGGATGAAAGACTTGTTTTCAAAGCATGGAGAGTGTATTCCAAATAGACATACAATATATATTCCATATAATTTCTCAATATGATAAATCTACAACTTATATAAAGAATATGTAGAAAGTGCTTAATGAAATGGTCGATTTACTACATATCAATATTTTGTGAAGATATGGAAGAAAGAATTCAACAATGTCCTTATCCCTAAGAAAACAAGGATGGGGATTTGCAGTACATGTACTTCTCTTAAATAAAAAAGGGATAAATGTGAAGGGGCAGAGAGAGGTAAGCATTCATAAGATTAATTTTTAAAATTGTAATCATCAACTCAAAACAAATTTATTAATGACTTTCTTTTATGTTGGGTAGATTCCATTGTCAAAGTGCTTCAAGAGCATTGCGAAAAATAAACAAGTGAGAGGAAAATGTTGTATAAGCATGGAAAGAAGTGTTATGATAATTCAAATAAATATTTGTGTTTGATAATTGATGGTATGGACCAAAAGAAAACACTTCTTCCACATTTTGTTTGCACACCCAAAAATTTACCGGAGGGAAATTTTATTCACTATCACTTAGTAGGTTGTATGGTATTCAATGGGTAAATGTTGCTAAGGGTATACTTCACAGCTCCAAATATTCATAATTATGAAAATCTAAATATAACCATAATTCATGATGTGCTTTCTGATTGGTCTAGTAATATTCTTGAAGTTTTGTATCTACAACTAGACAACACTTGTCCTGAAAACAAAAATCAGATATTTTTGGATATATAAACATGCTTGTTGAATTTAGAATCTTTCAGAAGGTAAAGGTTGGTTTCCTTCTTGTTGGGCACATTCATGACCATATTGATCAGATGTTCAAACGTTTTTCAGTCACATTGAGGAGGAAGGGAGTTTGGAGCATGCCATCATTAATTGAATGTATTAAGAAATCATACATGCCATAGCCTATTTTTGATGTGTTGGAAGAAACTGTTGACATGCAAAGGTTTATTTTGGGGTCGCACGGTGAGGAGAAATGCATTAAAATACTTAATGACATTAGCTACCAACATCAATTTCGTATCCAAAAAATTGATAGGAAAACACTAATATGGGGCAAGAAGTATTCAATTACTATAGAATGGGCGTCATCATTAGGTTTGGAATTTTTGAAGTTCATTACAATCAGTTCTCGAGTTGATAATGCATTCAGGCATAATATAGATATAAATTATTCTAATTTCCTAGAAGAAATTAAAAAATGTATTAGATATACATATGAGTACTTTGATATTGTTGATTCATTTTGGTGGGTGTCTTTTTTCAATAATAAAAGTGATATCATTTCAAGAACAACAAATGAAGATATACCTTTGAAAACTCCATTTATTTGGCCACAAAATATGTCAAATGAACATGAGGAAAGAAACATCGATGAACAACAACAATCTCAAAATGGATGAAAACACAATGAAAACTGATATCTAATATAATGCACTGCGTAAACCCCCGTACTTAAATTCAAAAAGAGTCAAGGGATCTCTACTTGAATGGTTCATGAGGCACAATACTTGCTAAGGTTTTGCAAATGGGGTAGCAAGCTAAGTGGGCTTGATTGTGGGGAAAAACTCCACAGTTATGCGCGCTTGAGCCAGAGGAGATCTGGGATGGGTGACCTCCTGGGAAGTGCTGGTTACCGGGTGCAAGCCCCGGAAGTGATGATTGATGCTATGTTATTTGTTCTCCACATTTCACTAGTTTCAATCCCACTTCTTCACCCCTGTGCAATGAGTGCTAAGTGAACTATTAAAAAAATCATGAGAAATTAGTCAGTTACGACTACCTCTCATAGAAATGGTCATACATGAATGACTTACTTAACACAGTTGAATCCCAAAATGATATCTAACATTGGTTACATTGTTTCAGTGAAACAAAATCTAGGATTGCAGTTGAGTAACTCATGGGGAGAACATTGATTCTAGTGGGTTGTATGGATATCCTTGTGCATGAGTGCACTACATAGGAGAGGCTAAGTCATTGTATGATGCAGAGAGAAGAAGAGAGTGCTTATGTAGAGGGATAATACCGAGAGTGCGGCAAAGTTATTGTGTGAGGCTGAGAGAGCCTAAGTGGTTGTGTGAGAGGCTAAGAGAGCCTATGGAAAAGAAGGGTTTGAGTACTCAATGTATGATGTTAACAAAAAGGGGAAAGAATAATGAGTTGTTGGAGAGCGAGAAGAGAAAATGTTGCAATGTGGGACGAGTAGAGGAAATGATGTTGTAGAAAACAAAGCTGATATCAGGTAGAGTAGTTTCCATCTACATAGCACATTAGTTCCTATTTAAGTGTGGGTTGGAGACTGCATACAGGAAGTTGGTGCATCCATCTCTAGTCAGTGTGTGAGAAGGCATGGGGGTTGGTGCCTCCTACAAGTTGGTGATTGCATAAATCCAAGGAGATGTAGCTTGGTTCTTGCAACAAATCCATGAATTTGGTGCTTGAGATGGTGCTTCTAGTAGGTTTATCAAGTCTCTGCAAAAAGAGGGAGTTGGCTATTGTTATGGTTTGAGAATGGTTTCTCTCATATAATGGATGCCAAGTTTGAATGAGTAAAGCTAAATTGGAATAAAAGTAAAAATTAGCACCCCCGTCTTAGTATTATCATTGTTTCAGAAAATTCATATGAGAGAAAGGTTCCTTTAATAATATCTTAATTGATAGAATGTAGATCAAAGGGAAAAAAATGGCTAATCATGTTTGGCTAACAACAGAAGGAGTTTCATTTTTAAATGGAACAAACTATGAGCTATGAAAGATGAGAAAGGAATCCTACTTGATGGTAGTCAATCAAGACATTTGGCTATTTTGATATATGGATAGAAGAATGAGTTCAATACAAAAGCCATGGAAATCATCATGAAAGGGTTTTATAAGCAAGATGCTGATAATGTGAGGCATTGTGAGTCAACAAAGGAAATTATAGAAAAATTGCAATGTTTGTATGGAGGAGAAAGCCACACAACTGAAGAGGAGGCCAAAAAACTTTTCTTCTCAAGTAGTGAACTAGAACATGTAGCTACTGGCGATAAGAATAAAAGAAAAAGAAAGGAGAAAGCATATAAAAGGAAATATGCTCAAAAGATTGAAGATATTTCTTTGTGTGAGAAAACTAGTAATCTTCACAACAAGGATGGTGAAGAAGAAGACCTCAATGAGAGGCGATGCAACTTAGAAGGTAAGATATTTCTTTGTGACAAATGTAAAGAAATAGTTCATTCATTATCAAGATGTTCATGCGAATCACTTGAAGGCAGATGTATCCATGTATCTGGTAGTAGTAATGCACATACACCTACTTTAGTAGCAATAGTGAAAGAGGGATTGTAACACCCTCCTCCCACATCTACCCAAGCAACGAGTGAGTTGGGGTAAAGATACGACGAGAGGCCACTATGATATGATTCGACCTCCTCGGTCACCTTAAGGAAATGGAATCAATGGAACATCAAACAAAATCATCCAACATCATCAACAAAATGCTCAACAGACAATTTTCCCACTCAGACAACATGTCTATGGGTCCTACTGTTCTTCTGGACCTCTTAGGCCATAGTCTTTCTCATGCTATGGGAAAGCGAGTGATGAGAAATCCAAAGTCACTCTCATAGGCCTACATGCCAGTGATTGTGGACCAAAATTACCAGATTTGTCCCAACGACCCCGAGATGTAAGTCACTTTTTCAGGCCAAGAGCCTAGGCCACTGCCCAAAATGGAACAAAAACTTGAAATCAATAAAATTAGAGGGTAAAAATGATGCAAAAGCACTAACCTCAACGAGGCCTTAACTAGACCCTTGCTAGCCATGACGTAAAATTCATTATACATATCACTGGCATGTAACCTATAGCTGAAAACAACATAACTAAGTGTAGGGATCTCATACTTATATGAGAATTTCTATGAACCATTGTTCCCTCATGCCATTTGTTGCATTGTAATCTATTAGGTCATAGAAACATTATCCATTCATGTACAAGTAAAAACATGTTGAGAGGCATACATAGTTGCGTCCACAAAATGTACCAATAACTAGCATAATAGGAACATAAATACCATAAACATATGAGCCATCAAAATCCATATATACATCAATACATTTTGTCATGAAAATCAAGGGAATGAATTTCTCATTAATTAATGAATTAAACCAACCAGAGATGGGACTACCATTTTCCATGTAACCATATAATGGTTGAGCGAAATCTCTCTTCATCCATTCACCATTGTGCCATATTCCAAGCATGAATGTGTGATCTCATAGAACACATCAATCAAAATGCATCGAGGACTTCTAGAGGCCATTCACCTCAATCCATCAAATAGTGATTCCACCTCACAGTCCGACATCACAAAACCATCATCACGTTGGTCCCCATCCAAGCCTTCGAGGGCTTCGAGATTTCTTGTTCCAACCAATCTCGGAGGACTAGTATCTCAACCTACAGTTGTCACCAGGCTCCAAAGCATTTGTCCAAACAAGTCTTCGAGGACTAGTAACTCAACCCGCAACATTTTCCATGCTTCCATACTCTTTTTCCAACCATGGGTTCTAGGAATAGTAACTCAACCCACTAAGGGCTTCTAGAGAGTTTTTGCAACCAAGCTTCCACGACTAGTAACTCAACCCAAGTTGTTACAACGCTTCGAGAGAATTTGTCAAAAAAAAAAATTGAAATAAACCCACCATCTCCATGGATATCTAGGAGATGGAAAGGCTAGGCAATCCAATGTGGATCTAGGCAATCCTCCATGCCAATGATAGATCACAACCAAGAAACCACATGAATATTCCATGCATGCCAAAACTAGTGAAGAAATCATACATGCAACTCATTGCCTGTAAGAAAATTTGATGTAGCTACTAATGCGAATACCTTCATCGGATTTCCTACTCTTCCTTTGCCTTCTTGCTCCAAAAATCCAAATATGCCACACCTGCGAAGACTCCTCCAAGAAAATTCCGGGTATCCAAGAGTATGAGGGGGAGAGAGAGAATAATGAAAAATCTCCAAAAATGAAGTGACAAAGTCCTACCCACTGATCCTCAGAAGACATTTTATTAATGAGGTCTCTATTTTCTTCATTTTCCATTATTTTTCCTTCATTTTCCTCCTCACATGTAACATGTGACCTTTCACATTACTTTTCTCCTAATTTCCATTATTTTCATACATGAAATTCCAATAAATACCTCATGCCTTACCAAAGCCTTAACCATTTCCTTTTCTATTTTCCTTAGCCATAATAAACCAAATCAACACCCACTAGGATGTTTCATCCACCATTGAGCTCGAAATGCGTGTCGCATCATCCGTGGCCATATATATTTTTACATGGAATTTTCACTAGGGCTATTACAAAACCCTCCCACTTGGGGGAAGACTCTCCTTCATGTTCAACAACACTTATAACCAACAAGACTACTAAAAATACAAAATACTACACATGGAGCTTTATAACACAACTCATTACAGTATTTACAATGACCATCTGCTAAAACAACATAAACAAACAATTTACTATAGCATTATAACACAACTCATTACAGTATTTACAATGCACATATACACATACATATTTGTGTCAACCATCAAATAACCATACTGTCCATGGAGCTTTATAAATCTTGCTTGATACAACATTTAAAATAATATACACATATACACATTTTCTCAACTAGCAAATAAAAAGAAATGATGTTTGCATCCACAATAAGGGAATCAAGAGGCTCACACCTCCACCTTCCAGTAATATCAAGATTCACCTCCTTCGTAGGAAGTTCAGAATCCACTGTCACAGTCAAATTGCATCCAATGTCCAGCGATATAATCATACACAACTTTTCCTCTCATTGAATAGTTCCATGTTCATTGTTTTAGGGCACACTCCCAATGTGTATGTGATTCCATTTGAAAATGATAATGACCAAAACAACTCCATTTGTGACCTTCCCTTCTCTACTACATAGTCCCATAGGAAATACGGTCACCCCTTATGTGGAGTCACTCACCTTCCAAGTTCTACTCGCACCCCCATCTTGGTTAGTCCATCCCTTGGTAAGTCTTCCTAAAATCGGAAGATAGAAAAACCAAGGCATATACCTACTTCAAAATCATCATACCGGTCATAACATGCTCATGGAAATCAATGGACACAATTGGGTACGAGTGTCTCACAATGGCCTTGTTCCTAAACTAGTGCTTTACCAACATACTACTGCATATTCCAATTCTTTTCACTACTGTTGTTCATTCTTGTAGTCGATTTGAACCACCCAACTAGGCCTTTTTGTGCTTCCTATTCCAAGCACATAACTTCCATTAGATTCAAAATAAATTGAAATAACTTCAATTCATACCACACTGTTAGCTCATTAATAAGGTACACTTGTGATCCTTTTTACTTCGTGTCATGACAAGTGTAATAGGTCTCACCTGCAAATATATGAAAACAGAAATATGCTAAGAAATAACAACATCTGAATATAGAAATACTTCTCTTTATTAATATCAAAATCATTGAGGTAGGGTAACATGATACAACCACTCCTTAAGGAAGGAGAACACTCCACAAGCCATATGCTTTCCAATACAATAGTCCTTGATCTCCATCAATGGGGAGTCTCTAGCCTCTATATAGGCTTCATACATACAATACCATGGGTGTCTCAATACAATATATCTAATAGCATGGGCTCATCACATTATTTCTAACTACTTGTGGTCCCTTACATGATGCGGGTTAACCAATTTATTTATTAACTATAGCCCATTCCATTATTACATTATTCCCTTGTGTACCTTCCTCTGTACCCCACGATATCCCCCCTAAGTATACTACATTCCACCCCCCTTAAACATGTTTCATCCCTGAAACATAAGAAGAACACAAATAATAAGATCTACTCAAAAGTACCATGCACATGCATCTAGGTATCCGAAAGACATGTGATTATTCGATCTAGTTCGTGCCTTGCTTGCTTGAGATGGGAGTTGATTCTCGTGGTTCCCTTGTGTTGATGTGTTGTGGGTGGATTTTCACACTTCTTTATCTATCATGAAGGGTTTTCTGTCCTTGTTGTTGATTCATTTCCACATTGTTGGTTGTTTTCTTGCTGGATGGTGTGGGTGGTGATATGTTATATTTTTAAGCAATGGCGTATCTTTCTTTAATTAAGTTAACCTAGGGATAATGATAACTTCTTCTTAATTAAGTTAACCTAGGGATAAAGATAACTAATCAGTAATTTTATTAAATAACATAACAACAATTAAAATACAAAGAAAGGTGTTTAACTCCCTAATCTACTCTAACATCTATATCTAAATAACCCCTATTTATCCTAACCTAACACTACAAGATAAGACCTAATCTAACCACCATGCCATGAAATTCTTAACTCATCCATTCCATGAAATTCTCTCAAAATTGTTTGGGTGTATGGAGAACAATGAAGTAAGGGAGACAGAAGGAACCTAAGGAAGGTTTTGGATTTCTGAGGGGATCCATTTTGGAATTTTTTGAAAGTATTGTTCAAAAATTTTACTTCTCATTCAAGGATCATCTATGTAAACCATAAAATTGTTGGACAAAAGCCTTATTTTCCTTGGATTAATATATTATAGGGGAAGGAAGGGACTATATCTATGACAGTTTCTAGGTTTAATTTTTTTTTTTTGGGATTTGGATTCTCTATATTTGGTGAAAACTAATCAAGGATTGTGGACCTTAGATATCATTCTAAATGAAAATAATGTTATATTATGTGGTGCAATGACTCTCAAGACCAAGGATTGCATGAGGTAACAAAATACACATTAAATTTGGTCTTCAAAGGCACTCTTTTGGGACATCAAATAAGTGTGATGTGTTAGGGTCCCACCCTAACCCCCTTATTTATGTAGTGGGATCGAGTCATAGTAAAGAGTCAATAAAGCCCATATTAATAATTGTAAGTGGTTAAGCCGCAATTAATGACGTGACCACAGTTAGTTACAAATGGGCCATGGTATTAGATAGATGGTATTAATAAAACCCATGGTATTGATCCATGGCA
>APFE030987796.1:0-20272 GCA_000404065.3 Pinus taeda
AAACTGACGTCGAAGGCGAGAAACCTACCATTGATGTACGCAGACCTCAAGGTACTGACGATTTCTAAGTCAACTCTCTAGATAATGTGCTGATGTCGATAGAAAGCGACTCGCCGCAGGCAAGCCCACAACACGAAATCATAGTTCAAGTTGAAGAAATGTTGCTGCAAGGATTGACTCAAGGATGACACAATGGATGATAGGTATTTTGCGGTTTGAATGTTTCATTTACAGACCTTGAACACATAACGACACAACAGATGGTTTGGCGACGAATGACTCAAAGTTGACTCCCATAACCCGGCTAAAGATGTTAAATGATCTTGGTCAACTATGAGACAAGGGATTTCCCAACCCAAGTGAATGAATAAGTGTCGTGTTCAGGAGTGGTAGTAAGGTTTTATTTCTGAGACAAAAGGATATCAAATAGGCTCATTCTTCTCATTTTTCCCCCACCATTTCTGGCAAGTACCTCTTTATTTTTACAAGCTTGAGGAGGATAACATATGCTTGTTTGTAAGCTCATCCTTCGGATGAGTCCAACTTAGTTTTTGATGCGAACCCTAAGGAGGAGCGGTCCGTTCCTGTTTGTAATAGAATAGGTCCTTTACTGTGAAATTTTAACAAGTGTGGATGAGTCCAACTTAGTTTTTGATGCGAACCCTAAGGAGGAGCGGTCCGTTCCTGTTTGTAATAGAACAGGTCCTTTACTCTGAAATTTTAAAAAGTTACTTGTGGTCACTTCTAGAGCCTTCTAGAAGAGTTTTCGACGTGTATTGAGCGCCTCCAGATGGTTCATGCACCCCTATGATAGAGGAGCTTATCCCATCAAGAGAGGAGCTACCCCATCCAAAAGAGGGAGTATCCCATCGATGTTGGAACTGAATAACCTCCTCTAGAATACTATAAATACAGGCATTGGGCCAAAGGGGGCCAAAGGAGGGGAGTTTGAAAGCTGAACATTCTATAGGGTAAATGCTGCTGGAATTAGGTCTTCCATTTGTTGACTTGTGAGGAGAGATCACTATCCTTCCTTGTTGCCATAGTGGGAGTGGGTGAGCTTGTCAAAGTAGAGGAAATCTCTTGCTGGACCTGGGAGGAGCTTGCACAACACCAAGGCTCAGGTTGTAATGGTTCCTTTGATTATTTAATACAAATAAGTCCATTCTTCTCAATGATTTGTTAATGAATTATTTCATGTATTCCTTGGTCAATATAATAGATATGCTTTATTTTATGATGAATTTTCAGATGCTATGTAATCGTTTGCTTTGTTAGTGTATGCAGGTCTGAAAGTGAAGGAGGAGCTCATCTGGATCATTAAGGCTGGACTGCTACAACAAACGTGGGACCTAAGGTAAGATCGAAAACATTTGAATTCTCGTAGAATGATGTGTATCTAGAGAAGGATGTGTATCATTATAAAACAAAGCATATCTATCATATTGACCAAGGAATACATGAAATAATTCATTAACAAATCATTGAGAAGAATGGACTTATTTGTATTAAATAATCAAAGGAACCATTACAACCTGAGCCTTGGTGTTGTGCAAGCTCCTCCCAGGGTCCAGCAAGAGATTTCCTCTACTTTGACAAGCTCACCCACTCCCAATATGGCAACAAGGAAGGATAGTGATCTCTCCTCACAAGTCAACAATGGAAATCCTAATTCCAGCAGCATTTACCCTATAGAATGTTCAGCTTTCAACCTTTCCTCCTTTGGCCCAATGCCTGTATTTATAGTATTCTAGAAGAGGTTATTTAGTTCCAACATCAATGGGATACTCCCTCTTTTGGATGGGGTAGCTCCTCTCTTGATGGGATAAGCTCCTCTATCATAGGGGTGCATGAACCATCTGGAGGCGCTCAATACACGTCGAAAACTCTTCTAGAAGGCTCTAGAAGTTACCACAAGTAACTTTTTAAGGATGAAACTTGCGCCTTTTGACCTTTACAGGGGTACGCACCCTAGCTTTAGTATACAGAGCGTATTACTACGCAGGTCTAATGTATATGGAGTGCGTACACGCAGGCAAGGTAGAGAGAAACTGCGTACCCAGAGATAAACATGGTTTCAAGTGACTTTCTCTCTCTTTGAAGTTTTGACATGAAGAGCAGAGGTATGGGGCTTGACAAAGAGGACAATGTGGCTATTGATGAGGCCACATAAACTGCAGATAGTCAAGGTGACAAAATTCAGTGTAACAAGAGGATAAATAATATGCCCGGCTAATTTGAAGTTATCTACCTATGAATAGGGTGTTCTGATTCATAAAACTGATGACTCGCTCTACTTATTTCTAGTGAACAACTTTGGGACTTGCCATGAATTGTGAGACAATTCCAACCCCATAACTACAAATTTTTATTTAAATCTATACCCAATATATTAGAATTTGCACAAGGAGAACTCCTTTCTTGTTTCGAAAGAACCTGCAATCGAATTGTACCATGCTATTTAATCTCTTTTGTATTTATTTGCATCCTTGGTCTGTGACATAAAGATGCAAGAGGCTACCTTTCATTTCCTATACTAACACTCCTAAAAAATAATAAAGCATGCCCAAATCTATCATTTCAAATGATCTATGTAGCTCACCTTTTGGTTTTTCAATTATCGAAGTTGTTACCTATATTGATGAGAGATTCTATAACCGATACCACAATGACAATATATGTTATAGTTTTATCTGTGTTTCTCTGAAGGTGTTTCTCCTTCAGTAGAGAAATAACACATTGTAGTTTCCATTTAGGGGAGAAGTGTACCCAATAGCAACTGTGGCCTATGTGCAGATGGGTTGAATGCAAATTATACTCTATCTATTGTTTTGAAGGTGTTTCTCCTTCAACAATACTTCATCTTAGTAGATACTTTCGATCTATGCCTTTAGTAGATGCATGCAGCCTTGGGATACATGTTGTAGATTATAGTTTTCCTATGAGGTTGTAGCAGCGATGAAAGAAGTGCATCGATTTTAGGCATATTTAGTATGCTTTTATAGTTTGACTTAGATGCTCACTTTTCTTAATTTAGGTGTTTTTCTTAGTTCTATTTTATGCACGGATTTATCTTTAAGAAAAGTGCACAGTAGAGAACGGTTCTATATTTTGAGTAGGGGACACACTTCTAGGTAGGAGGTACTATATTCTAGGAAGAGTTTGCCATGCAAGTTAGGTGATTTATCTGAGAATCCCAAGAGGCGCTATTGTAGCAATAATAAATTCATTATTTTGAGTTCTTCATTAGTGCATTGATAGCATATTGTTTATTCCATGCAATAACTCAATATTGTAGACAACCATATTTAGTATGCTTTTATAGTTTGACTTAGATGCTCACTTTTATTAATTTAGGTGTTTTTCTTAGTTTTGTTTTATGCATAGATTTACCTTTAAGAAAAGTGCCCAGTAGAGAAGCGTTCTATATTTTGAGCAGGGGACACACTTCTAGGTAGGAGGTACTCTATTCTAGGAATCTTTTGCCATGCAGGTTAGGTGCTTTATCCGAGAAGCCCAAGAGGCACTTTTGTAGCAATAACAAATTCATTTATTTTTAGTTATTCATTAGTGCATTGATAGTATATTGTTTATTCCTTGTAATACCTCAATATTGTATGATCAAATTACAATTAAGATTGTCATAATATTTTGACTTACCCTCTTTTAGAGGGAAACTAGAGTGCGTGTCAAGCTTGCACGTCACAATTGTATCATGCAGAGTTTACCTGCCACAAGTTTTGGGGATCTAAGCAACTAGATACCTGCTACAATTCAAGAGGGAACAATACTACAAAGTGGGAAAGAGGTTTCGTAGTTAAGTTGCCTTTCTCATTATGGTTGGAGTTGGTTGGCAAGATGCTGGATACCCCAACTTCCTTGTTATGACTGAGTGCAAGATTGAATCCTTCGACATATTCCTCGCTCAATTGTCATTAAGTGAAGTGTTACACACCTATAAACTTTACTAGAGTTGTTCTTGAGTCTTCAAAGGTGGTTAGCGTTTCAAAGCACACATGTACAAGAAGCAAAGAAATAATATGCCCTGCTAATTTGAAGTTATCTTCTTGCGAATAGGGTGTTCCCTTCCATAAACCTGAATACTCACTCTACTTCTTTCTACTAAACAAATTTGGAACTTTTCATGAATTGTGAGACAATTTCAACCCCATAACTATCAGTTTCTTATTTAAATAAGTTATACCCACTAGATTAGAACCTGCACAAGGAGAATTCCATTCTTGTTTCAAAATAACTTGCAATCAACTTATACCATGCTATTTAACATTTTATGTATTTCTTCACATGCTTGGCCTGTGACATAAAGACACAACAAGTTACCTTGCATTTTCTATACTAACACTCCTAAACAATAATAAAGTATTCCCAAATCTATCATTTCAAATGATCTATGCATCTCACCTTTTGGTTTTTCAATTATCGAAGTTGTTACCTATATTGATGAGATCATCGCCAACTGAAGGCACAATGAAAATATATGTTAGAGTTTTATCTGTGTTGCACTAAAGGTGTTTTATCTGTGTTAGGTCCTTTTAACTTATATTCTGATTAAAATATAATTTAACTATTTATAGATTATATTTAACTAACTAATATTTATAATTTTATAACTAACAATTTTAGATTAATTTATTTATTACTTATTCAAATTTAATTTTTCTAATATATATTTATAATTATAAAATGATCCATAATAATATTAACTTATTTAATAAAGTTTTTAACCCTTATCTAAGTCAACTAGGCGTTTCCTGGTCAATTCTAGCTGTTGTCATTATAGTCGTTACCTGGACTAGAATGTTATGCTATCTATTTAAGATGAAAGGTGAGATCTGTTCATTCAACATGTCTTGACGATGAACCACCCTAGTTGTTTTAAAATGCGTCAACAAAGGTTTTTTTCATGTGATTTACGCCGAAACTCTACTTAATAAGCACTACAATACATTGTAGTTTCCATTCAGTGGAGAAGTGTACCCAGTAGCAACCTTGGTCTATGTACAAATAGGTTGAATTCACAATAGACTTTATCTATTGTTTTGATGGTGTTTCTCCTTCAATAGTATTTCATCTCAATAGATCCTTTCAATCTAAACATTCAACAAATGCATACAGCCTTGGGGTACATGCTATGGATTCCAGTTTTGCTGTGAGGGTATAGAAACGATGAAAGAATCGCATCGATTTTAGGCATCTTATTGTTGTTGTATGAAAGCATGCTTGTCTGATGTTTCCAAAACTTATATAGAGCCATATTTATTATACTTTTAGAGTTTGTTTTAGTTTCTCTCTTTTCTTAATTTAGGTGTTTTTCTTAGTACTATTTTATGCACAGATTTATCTTTAAGAAAAGTGCACAGTAGAGAAGGGTTCTATATTTTGAGTAGAGGACACTCTTCTAGGTAGGAGGTATTCTATTCTAGGGAGCTTCTTTCATGCATGTTAGGTGCTTTATCCTAGACAGAGTTCCAAGTCCTTTCCTCCTTGACAAAGTCCCTGCCAGACAAGACACCGATGGATAGAATTCCAAGTCCCTAAATTTCCGAAAAACCCACATGACCCTAGCTATCTAGCCTAAACTCCTTTACATTCCAGTCATCTCTTGGCTATGATTTCATAGAGAGAGCCCTCTCTATTTTCGTAGGGATAACTACCAAACTAAAAGCTTGGTCTATGGTTACCTCCGTCGATCTCATCATCAGCCTGGGACATTATGGAGGATAGTAGAGGGCATGACAACTAGGGAGTACCAAGGTGTTCTAGTGAATGTAAGGTTCCCAAGTCATGGGAAAAGGCAATTCTAGTTGTGAGGTCATGACTACTAAGGTGTGTTAGGGAATACTAGGGCATGCTAAGATGTGCCAGTTACTACAAAGACATGTCAAACAAGCTAATATGTGCCAAGTGCTAAGGCATGCCAAGACGTACAAGGGTTCAAAGTCCCTACCTCCTCTTCTTCCATATGATATCCACTTATGACATTTCATTTGCAATATTTGGTGCATTTGATAGTTATAGGTCATTTATAGGTTATAAATGTCTTCATAGTTTCACTTCTAATTGAGTATTCAAATGAACATATTGATTCTCTTGTACATAACTATTTTTCCCTCCACCCAATTTTCATAACTTCAATAACTGCTAGGTAGGGACCTACATCTTCGATGTTTCTTTACCTGTTTAGTAAAATATTGTTGAGACTATAATTTAGTGAAAGTTTTAGAATTTACAATTTATGAAGTTTCAAGGTCTAATTTTAAAAAATATAATTCTTTAAAGGGTGCTAGCTCAAGGGAAGAGCACCTGCTTTACAAGCAATAGGTTGGTGGTTCGATTCCATCATGCCCTGACATCCATATGGAATGGAGACGATGAATTTTTGGTGACGAAGGCTCTTTTGACCATCACCAATGAGCTTTGGTGACATTTTTCAACCCTCGCCATAAATATGAAATGGTGACAGTCAACAAACGCCACCATATATACGCATCGATTATGATGACCCTCAAAGGTCCCTAACCATAAATCGTTGTTGTTCATATGAAATGATGATGGTCGTTGTCTGTCATTGTAGTCATTATTCATGATGGACAATGAATGTCACCACAACACCTATACTTCTAGCAATGCTGCTTTTGGTGACGGTCAATGAACGTGACCATATATATGCACCAATAGTGATGGCCATTAAAGATCCATCAAAATAAATCATTATTGTTCATATGCAATGGTGACGGTCACTATCCATCATTATAATCAATATTCGTGATGGACTTTGACTGTCACCATAACACCTATACTTTTGGTGATGCCACCTTTGGTGACATTCAGTTTTTGGTGACCAAGGCTATGGTCTGTCACCATTGCTCATATACAATGGTGACGGTTTCTATCCATCATTATTGGTGATGAACATTGAATCTCACTACAACACCTATACTTTTGGCGATGCCACCTTTGGTGATGTTCAGTTTTTGGTGACGGAGGCTATGGTCCATCACCATTGCTGGTATGAAATGGTGACGGTCATTATATGTCATTATAAATCATTATTGGTAATAGCTTTGTATACCACTACAATACCTATACTTTTGGTGATGCCACCTTTGGTGACGTTCAGCTTTTGGTGACGAATGCTCTTTTGACTATCACCAATGAGCTTATGGTGACATTTTTCACCCCTCACCAATGTCCTTTTTTTTGTAGCGAGCTTCTGCAGTTATTCCTTGAAGGGGATGAAGAGAAGTAGTTGTCAAACTATGTAGACTATTTGTATTGTACTTCTCTAATTCATGTTGACTTGGAGAAAATTTCAATTATCCTAGTTCGTAACAATTGGAAATTGTCTCCCACTTATCCGAAGTAGATTGATCAAGATATAGGATGGTTTTTTTATCAACACAAATTGAACTTGGGTAGTGAAATAAGGAGAATTGTTTTTCATCATTAACCTGATAAAAAATAAAGAAATAAACTATTAAGAATTAAATGTAGATATGAAAATATGAATTACATTTTGAAATAAAATAAGGAAATATAAATTAATGAGAATTAATTATAATATAACAACCCTCGTAAAAAAACCAAATAAAACTTAATAAAGGAAAAATAATAACCAATGTCATGGAACACGTACTCCAAGCTAAATGTTGGGAAAAAACATAGTGGTGGAGATCACTTGTCATTAATGAATGGTTACAGAAATTGACAAAGGAAATGAAGCAGGCTTTGGAAAGGAAAAGTGGCAATAATTGGCATTTTATTTATGACAATAATGTAAAATAGGAGAAAAGGATAGTGAAAGGTCATAGTTTCATGTGAGGAGGAAATTGAAGGAAAATAATGGAAAATGAAGAAAATAGAGGCCTCATTTGATAAAAAGGCTTATGAGGATCATTTCATGGGTTTTTGTCATTTCAGTCTTTAGCATTCCGATTCTATTCTCTCTCTCATGCTCTTGTAAACTTAGAGTTCTCTTGAAGCACTCTTGGAGGAGCATGGCATAGTTGGGATTTGGAGCAAGAAGGAAAAGGAAGAGCTGGAAAGTACAAGGGGACATCGAGATCAATATCTATAGCTAGATTGATTTGCAAGTATTGAGTTACATGAATGGTTTACTTGTTAGTTTTGGCACACATGGCACATGCATGTGATTTCTTGGTTATGAGTTATGATTCATGGAGGATTTTGTGGATTGACAGTGGTTTTGCCTAGACATTCCATTTCCTAAATAGCCATGATGTTGTGGGTTTTATCTTTTGTTTTCTGTTTGGTGCTCATGTTCCTTATGGTTGTGGGTTGAGTTACTAGTTCCTGGAGCCTTGGTTGTGCAAATTCTCTAGAGGCCTTATAATCGATTAGGTTGAGTTACTAGTCCTAGAAGCCTTGGCTAGAAAAATGATATGGATCCCTCGGTGGGTTGAGTTACTAGTCCTAGAAGCCTTGGTTGGACAAACACTTTGGAGCTCAACAATAGTTGTGGGTTGAGTTACTAGTCCTGGAAGATTTGGTTGGAACAAATGCTCTAGAGCCCTAGACAACTTGGGGTAGAGACAGATTTGGTGATGGTCAGAGATGTCCGACCATGAGGTGGAATCACTAGTTGAGGGTTAAGGTGGTTTGGCCTCTAGTAACCCTGGTTTGGTTTTCTTGGTTTATTCCATCAAATCCCACATTCGTGCTTGGAATATGGCATGAGGGTGATTGGTTGAAAGAGATATTTGGTTCAACTCAATCTATGGTTGGATGGTATGTGGAAGTCCCTGACTTGGTGTATTTTCATATGTTAATAAGAGGTCTTTTCCCTTTGGTATTTCATGAGTAAATGTGTTTTTCATTATGCATATTTAATGGTTGTTTAAACATTGATATATCTTTGGTTAATTGTTTATATAAACATGTTTTATGATAGTCTTGATTTATGGCTCTCATCATGTTTTAGTTAGTATATGAAATGTTAATAAATGGATGACCTAATAGATAACAATGCATCCATTGGGAGGAGACATTAGTCCCCCATGATTGTTCTCAGCTAAGTATGAGATCCCTATGCTCATATTTGTTGTTACGACTTGTAGATTACATGTTCATTATATGTTTGATGGGATGCCTGTCATGACTGGTAGGGGTTTGTTCAAGCCCTTGTTCGATATTTTCATTATTAGCATTCTTATATATTATTTATCATTTCTAGAAGTTTCATGAAGTTCTGGACAGAGGCCAGAGTCCTAGCCTTGAGAAAGTGGCTTAGATTTTGGGGATGTTGTCAAATAACTACATGAAGAAGGCCACAGTCACATGGATGCCTTGTTGTGGGAGTGAATGGAGGGTCCCATTCACATGGATGCCTTGTCATGGGAGCGAATGAGGCTCTAGTCTAGTGAAAATTCAAGTTGTCTTAGGAGTTGGGCACCTGGAATGGTTGGTTGCCTCCCGAAGGTTATGTAGCTCCTCAGGAAGGTCAGATTGGTCTTTTTATGTCAGTTCCACTTCCTTAACTGTATATGGGGATCTGAATCATATCATAGTAACTCTTCGTCACATGTTTACCTCAGTGGGCCAATTATCTTGGGTAAATGTGGGAGGAGGGTGTTATAGAGTGGTATAAAATCTCAGTTTCATTCTCGTTGGGTGATTTTTTGGTTCCTATTTTATTTGGATGAATGTGTTGTCATGCATACATGTCAGTTGCATATGTGTTCATTATGCTTGTGGTCTATGTGTTTTTTATGTATGCATAGTAAGGGACATTCTTTCCATCATATTGTCATACATAATTTCATGAGGTTGTTGTTTGGATTTGTTCTCTATGAATTCATGTCATCGTTTATATGTATTGTTTATTTATGTGTTTCATCCACATGTATGTTATGCATAGTACATAGTCGATGTGATAGTTGTGGAATTATGATTGTTAACTGAGATATGATTGAGATGATGTCTATATATTGTTATTACTATGATTATACATATATTGTGCTAATCTAGGTGGCCTTGCAGGTGAGATATCCTCCCCTGAAATAGAGTGAGGTACATTGGTTTGTTTATGATTTGAATTAGTTGACATGATATACCTTGTAGGAAGAGAAGAAAAAAAATGACTAACAATATGGTAGACTACAATCCACGAGATTCTCCCTATATATTTGATGAGAAACATCATGATGAGTACTCCCCTAAAATAGCAGACACCCTGAGAAGTTTGAAGTAAGAAATAAGAAATTGTAAGGAAGATAATGACTGAATCATTAAATCATAGGAGAGACTTTCTAAGACATTGGAGAAACAAGTAGTGGTCAATGTAGTGATTCTCCCTAGACTTTCAGACTTGCAGAGATAGGGATCTCTTAAAATTAGTCATTGAAAGGAGGATAGGACGCATGGAGCATATGTTAGCATGTTGCATGATGGGAATTGGTTGGATAGAGATGACATGGCCAGAGATGGAAGATTATTGGATACACCAGATAGACAAGGAAGTGGACATGGGCATTACTCTAGTTTCGGTTCAGACATGTATCATGGCCATCATCACTATCATCCTTATAGGAGGAGTGACAGGGGATATTTGTCAGATGAGTTTAACAAAGCAAAGAAACCTACATTTTATGGATAAAATAAGAAGTTACAAGATGTGGAAGCATAGTTTCTTGGGATGAATAAGTTCTTTACATTGCATGATTACTCAGAGAACATGAAGTCTAGAATAACTATGTTCAATCTTAAAGGTAAAGCATACATTTGGTGGGAAGATGTAAAGAATGTTAGAGGCATTCAGGATGAAGAGTTGACTTAGAGTGAATTCGAGAGACTTTTTACGAAGAAGTATCTATTACAGAGATACAATGACGACATGGAAAAATAATTCTATGAGCTGAAGATGGGATCCATGACCTATGAGGAGTACACTAGCATATTCTCGGAGTTGTTGAGGTATGTTCCTTATCTGAAGGATGAGAATGCAAATATTTAGAGACTCATCAGTGGGTTGTTGGTAGCATTCAAGGACACATCTATTGAGTTTGATGAGCCTAAATCATTGGAGGAAGCCATCAGGAAGTTAAAGCATTGTTATGAGAAATCAAAATACAAATATGAGACTAAGAAGGATTGGAAGGGTAATAATAAGAATATAGGAAAATGGGATAAGAAGCGAACAACAAATTAGGACACAGTTAACAAAGAGAATGAAACACTCCTTAAGAGTTTGAAATAATCTGATAGAGGATAGGGATTTTGGTCTGAGGAGCAGACCAAGGGTGATGTTAGGAAGCCCTTGTAGGGTTGGAATTGTAGAAGAGAGCATTGTAGGAGAGATTTTCCACAACATCAAGGTGGTAGACTGCATATCTACAATGCTCAACATCCACAGATAGTGGGGGATGTTGGACAACACATTCCTCATATTTATGCAGCTTTGGATAACAAGAAGGCAGATCACCAAAAATCTATTATTGAGATGGATGGTAAGCTCTGTGATAAAGTTTTTTCTATTTTGATTGACCCCGGATCTAATTATAGTTATGTTAATCCTGAACTGGTGGATAAGTGTGCTTTGAATAAAGAAGTTCATGCAGATTCTTGGTTAGTTCAGTTGTCTATAGGTACTAACAAGGGAGTTCATCATTGGGTAAGAGCTTGTGCATTTGAGTTGAATGGTATTCCTACATGAATGTATTTGAATGTGCTTCCATTGGGATCATATAGTATGTTGTTGGGTATGGAGTGGTTGTATCTTCATAGGAGAAAGGTGGATTTTTATGAAAAGGCTATTCAGTGCTTGGCTAACAATGGAGAATAGAGAATCTTCTAAGGTAAGAAGAAGGAAATGTAAGTCAAAATGGTTACAAATATGTAGGCCAAGCGTAGTCATAGGAAAGGGTGTGTCTTATTTGCATTTCATATTTCTAGAGATAAAGGTAAGGATATTGAGTATGCAGAGGTATTGAGTAGGTACCTAATTTTATAGTAGTTTTAAGATGTATTTCTTGTAAATATTTCAGATTTGTCACCTCATAGGAAAATGAACTTTTCTATTGAGTTGGTACGAGGGGAAGTACCAACATCAAAGGCACCATATAGGATGAGCACACCAGAGTTAGTGGAATTTAAGGTGTAGTTGAAGGAAATTATTGACAAGGGATACATTAAACCAAGTGTATCACCTTGGGGTGCACCAATGTTGTTTGTAAAGAATAAGGATGGTACACTAAGGTTGTCCATCAATTATAGGTAGTTAAACAAGGTGACTATCAAGAACAAGTACTTGTTTTCAAGGATCGATGACTTGTTTAATCAGTTGAAAGGAGCGACAATATTCTCGAAGATTCATCTAAGATCTGGATATCAATAGGTACGCATTAAAGAAGAGGACATATACAAGACTGATTTTCAGACTAAGTATGGGAATTAGTAGTTTTTTGTAGTTCCGTTTGGTTTGAATAATGCTACAACTACTTTTATTTGCTTGATGAATAGTGTATTCCGTCCTGTTATGGAGAAGTTTTTTGTTGTATTTATTGATGCTATATTAACATATTCCAACAATGAGGAAGAGCATGTTGAACACTTAGCACCAGTTTTGATATTGTTTAGAGAGCATCAGTTGTATGATAAGCTTAGTAAATATAGTTTCTTTGAGACAAGGGTACATTACTTAGGACAAGTGGTTTCCAAGGAAGGAATAGCAATGCATCAAGAAAAGATAAGAGTTATCATGGAATAGGAAATTCCTAGGAATGTGGATGAGGTAAGATCATTCATGGGACTAGAAGGTTGTTATGGGAGGTTCATGAGGAATTTATCTCAAATTTCTTATCCCATTATGACATTGCAAAGGAAAGGTAAGAAATTTAAATGGACAAAGGAATGTTCAGCCAGTTTTGAGCAGTTGAAGCAGTTGTTGTCAAATGTTCTAGTTCTAAAGATTGTAGATCTGGACAAAGAGTTTTTGGTATGTACAGATGCTTGCAAGAGAGGACTTGGTGAAATCCTAATGCAGGAAGGATATGAGGTATGTTATGAGTCATGGAAACTGAATGAGCACAAACAAAATCATATGACACATGATATTGAGTTGGCAACAATTGTCCATGCGTTGAATATGTGGAGAAACTATATTCTTGGAAGTAGTTTTGTATTGATGAGCGATCACAGTGGACTGAGGTATCTATTTGACCAACCAAACTTGAATTCCAGATAAGCTAGATGGTTTTCCATGATTAGCAAGTTTGAATTCAAGATTAGTTACATTAAAGGTAAAGAGAACAGGGAGGAAGATGCTCTTAGCAGAAGGGTACATGTGAATCACATAACAACTATGATATTCTATGGCACAGATTTATAGGATCAAATTTTGCAAGCAGGACAATAAGATGAGATGTATAGGGAGATTATGCATAGTTTATAGGTGATTAGGATGTGGACTATGTTATCGCTCAGTTTTTTCCCTAGAAGTTATCAGAAGAAGGAAGCAACTGAGGTAACCACAAACCAATCATTTAGGCTTAGGCTCTAGCCAACCTAAGTCTAGAGAGGGCTCTTTCTTTATAATTTAGATTTGTTTTTATGGGGTTTTAGGGTAGTTCTTAGTGTTCATGGGGTTTTGTTTTGAATTGAAGGTTGGGTGGCGGAATTCTTGGAGTAGATGGATAGAGCTAGGTCTTCAAGCCATTGGGCTATGGGGTCAACAAATGGATGGCATAACTGGATGAGATCATTAAAGGGAATGTTCACAGGGTAGGCTAGCAAAGCAAGATGCAAATCTTTAGGCCTAATGGGTGAAGTAATTGTAACCAGGGTGAAAGGACACTTAAAAATCCTTGGACCATGATCAAAATGAAGAACAAAGGATGATCATGAAAAAGGGCAGTTAAGAATCCTTTGCTATAGACCAGAGGGGAAACTACAAAAACTAAGGAGTAGTTAAGAATTACACAGCTAAGATAGTTTAGGACAAAACATTCAGAATGTAAAATAGTCAAGACAGAGTGCATTCAAGCAATTTCTGAAATATCATTCCTTGTTATACATTTTGATTTTTAGAGAAACAAGTAAGATTATGAAAATAAATAGGTTCTCTAAAAACTTACACATCACGCTTTATCTCTCCTTAATATCTTCGTCTTTATCTGCTTGCATTCTGAAAGAGGAGACCTCAACACTTTACTGCCTTTCTAACATCTGAGTGTGTGATGTGGAAGGTTCTAGGATGCCTCCAGATGCATTGGCAATCTTTCTCATATCTCTTTCTGTGCTTGTAACCTCATCTGTCTCTTCTGTATATTCCTTTTCAAAGACAAAATTCACTCTTTGTCTCTTAGCCTAACTTCTCTCTGCATAGGCTTGTGATGTTGCTCTTTCTGAGGTAGTGGCCCCTTCCCTGTTTCTCTTTAGGATTTTCTCCTCATTTAGAGAAGTCTGTAGAATTGGAGGGGTACTCATGGTTGTTTTTGGTTTATCTATTTTCTCTAGTATGTCTATTTGATCTGACACTTCTGACAAGTCTGGTACCTCTGATAGGTCTGGTACTTCTGATCCCTCTGGCACCTGTGATTCTTCTGGTATCTATGATTCTTCTAGCACCTGCGGGAAATAACCCTCATCAAGTTGTTTCTCTAGGTCAATGAGTGCATTCTCAATGTCTACTTTGGTGCTGGCTTGATCTACTAAGGTCCCTTATACCCATTCTAATTGGTTTGCAAAGGCTTCAATTTCAGGGATGGGGTGATGAATGAAAGGTCCTAGCTTGACCTTTTGCCTCTTCTTGGTTATGAATTCCAAAGGGTCATATCTCCAGGAAAAACTTCTTTGGAATTTCATGCTTTGTAATATCAAGTCAGCTTCATGGCCTGCTTCTCTTGAGTTACATATAAAAGGGCCTAATTGGTCTTTTATTTTGAAGTTGACCTTCTTCTTGGCATTAACAAAATTTGTTTCATCTGCACTTATAATCTTCCTGTAATACTCTAGAGCAAATAACGTCATTGGGAGGTATTTGGGGAGCTTGTATGGTGCTAGCATGAAACCATAGATTATGATTTCGGTATGGTTTTGGTACAAGTACCAATCACATACTTTGGATTGTTTTGAGAGTTGCAGGATCCTCTTTAAGTCTGAACTAATTCTTGGAGGAGGGCTTCCTATCAGAATTTTCACAATTGGATGTACAAATAGGTCGATGAAGTCTGCATATGAATAGGGGGAGTGATATTTATGGATCAATGGAGTCCAAAAAATTACTGATCTAGGGTGACCTTTTGTGTCAAGCTTTTGGAGAGCAAAAGGGAACTTATCTGCTTAGTAGTATAGAAAAAGGTGATATAAAATAGAGGAGTACTTAAAAACTCTCTCATTACTCATTCTAAGGAACTGGTCATGTATCCTATCAACTACAAACTTGGCATAATCATAGATGACAATAGGAGGTTGTCCTGGAGTGAAGATGGACATGAAAGCCAAGATGATTTCATCTATATACTCATTGGTGGTATAACCTAGGCACTAGATATCATTGCTACAGTGTCCTGAGAAAATGGGGAAAATATGGTAGCGACATATGGAGGAGGATCTCTTGGGATATGCTTTTCCTCCCTGATGAAGGTTTGGAACATCTCAACAAGTTTTGCAGTGGTAACCTTGGGGAATTGGTCTAATAAGTTTCCAATTGAAAGAGCCATTAGGTTTTTCCCTGGTTGAAGTTGCAACATCTCATTGATAGATTAAATAGTTATGGTGAAAAGTGTGGTCTGGTTAGGGGACATCACTGCTCTTTCACTGGGGATATAATTTGCATGGTAGTAATGGATAATTTTTGGGAAAATGTGAACTTCAGGGAATTGGTACTTAGGAAAATTGGACTCCCAAAGACCAATTTTATTAGCATGGTTCAGGCATTGGTCTCTGTATCAGTAGTATAGTTTGAGAGGGGATTCTAGGACAGAGGTGTCCTTTATCTGAAAATCCTTATCAGTGAGGGGGAGGTGGTCTAGGTCTAGATGAGGAGTAGAAATAGGTCTAACATCCATGGCAATTAGGGCGACCATTCTCAGTTCTTGTGGATTTGAGTATGGAGGAGGTGACTTTTAGTCTTCTAGGGCAATGGTGGTTTAGTATAGTGTAGGTTTGAGTTGCTAGGGTTTATTTAATTAATTTTTTACCTTAACTAAGAAAACTCAGTAACTAGTTCTGAAATTGATAGGGTTTTCCAATGAATTATGGCTTAAATACCTGGAGTTGAGGAGAACTGGCTCTAAACAGGGTGACTGGCAACTGCGAATGGTCAAAAAGGCTCTGAGTAGGCTGCAAAGAAAATTGGGTTCTATGTGGCATCCTTAGGGTGCAATTGGACATAGGTTTACAACTTCGACATTCGCAGGTGTGTGCATGGAGGTTTACAGTTCAAAAAACGATAAAAATAAATTCTTTGGGACATTTTGGCTTTATGTGTGAAAGTCAATTTTGGTTGGTACGGGTGAATAGTGGTCATTTTCGCATGTATTAGGGTGAAGAGTAACTATTTTGTCATGTAGCGAGTGGGCGATAAATGGTTTCCATCGCACTGCTTGATGGCACTCGGTGGTGTTGGGGGAGGCCACCCGATTCCATATGTTGAATGACACATAGCATCGAGGGCCCAATGGAAAAAAACTTTATCAAGAAGGTATTGTTCAGACGTCGGGTCCCCCTGATATGGATAAGGGTTGTCAAATGTGAAGGAATATGATCACATGGTGATTAGGCAGGGAAGATGCATGGAGGCTAACGAGGGGGCTCGACAGGTGATTAAGTGTGGCAACATTTGAGTTAATGTTGGATTAAAGTGGGGTTAAGGTGTCAGGGTCATTATTGTAGGGATTAATTGGGTTTTTACCTAACTTAATCGTAGATCGATTAGTTAGTGGGTTTTTGGTGTTTGGGTGAAATTATAGTTTATATTTAAACTAAGGGTAGGATTAATTTATATGTAGGAGTTAAATATATATGAGGAAACAAATTTTTATTGGGATTTAATAAATAAAATTAGTAATTACTAAAATGAGCAGAAAGGGGCACACTACCCTAAGTAAATGATTTTTCACGTTTTAATGCTTTTCCAATATTAACATAAATACTTAGGATAAGGTGTTTTTGTGGGTTTTTGGTATGAAAATGATTTATGTGGGGGGATAAATACTTTCCTAGGTAAAAGTATTTTAACCTTAGGAAAGGAGTATTATTAGGGAAAATGAATGAACTGAAGGGGGAATGACTTTTTGTAGGGGGAATATGGTACTTGTTATCCCTAAATCATTGAGTCGAGGGTCTGTTCCCCCCAAAAGTTAGAGAAATTCTCTGAGCCTCTTGTACTTAGGGTTTTCATGTACTTAGAACTTTATAATGGGAAATTAGTAAAGGGAAGGGGTAAAATGAATGGGGGAAGTTAATTAACTGACTTTGGAAATCATTTGCATGCTTGATTTTTCATTTATATCTGGAACTTTTATGATGTGAATGATAAATATGCCTTTTTCTAATCAATCATCATACTTCTGCAATCTTTCTTCTACTTACCTATCTACTCATCCTACCATTTTCACTTCTCTTTATTAGGGTGCATTTGAGCTAGCAAACGATTGTCAAACATTTTTCTTTCTCTTTACAATAGTAAACTAACTAAATCTAACCTTATTATATCCAAGGACTCAGATTAAACAGTTGAGCTCCTTTTATTTACTCTACCTATCTAATGATCTGCCAAGATTCAACAATTTGGTCATATTTTATTCTCTAACTATCAACATGAAATTTAAGGCATGTCATAATCAAGATTAAATAGTTTGATTACCATGGATTGTGGCATGAATAAAAAGATGCACCCAATCATTATTATGCATAAAAGTAAATAGTAGTGGCATTTTCGCTTGCTCACTTTCATGGTCTTTTTCCTTACTTTGGGGTTCATATTTTTCACTTTTTTGGACCTTTTCGTATCCTTTTTGTGCTTTGATTATTCTTTTAGGACATACCCTCTTTACATTTTTTAATTCTTCAATATGGAAAACATTTGTAGAAAGCAAAGGTATGTACATATTACAAGTTTTAATCTCAGTCATTCAAAAATTATTACTCCTGTTGGTATAGGAACATAACAGTGGCTCCACTCGGGGATGGCATTTCCTGGTGAAATGTCAAGAACTTTGTAGATCAATGGCCTTCTCACCTTGCAACCTTTCCATTTTATGCTTCTGCATTGTTACTAATTATGACAGTAAGACTTTTAAAGCTTAGGGCCTTCCCTCCAGGCTTCAACTTAAAAAATCACCATCCAATCAACTCTATACTTTTGAAAGTAAAGTATGTACAAATGATCAGTAAAATCAATAACTAGGTTCAATGTAGTGTTTGAGCATTTGACAATTAACTGGTCCTCATGCTTCTGTGCCATCCATTTCTCTGAGGAAGAAATAATTATTACCTCTTAAAGCATAAATGATATATGGGCCTTTCCATAGGAAATCAAATTTCCCATGTTTATCTTTATCCTCTATCCTTGAATTCCATTTTAGAACTTTGTCCCCTAGTTAAAAATCTTCTGCCTTAGTCCTTTTATCCAAAGTTTCTTGATCCTTTCCTGCACAACTTGAGATTTGATGTACACTTCTTCCCTGGTTTGCTGTAAGTGAATTATTTGGTTGATTCTTCTTTGGATATCATTTGGTTCAACCTGCAACACTTGAAGCATATTCATCACTGGTGTTCCCAAGGAAGATGGGAAAACAACTTACATTCCATAAACTAATTGATAAGGACGATTACCAATGGATTTCTTTGTGGTTAGCCTGTCTGCCCATAAGGCATTTACTAGCATTTTGTTCCATGTCTTCTTGTTATCCTCTAAAAAAAATTTGATGATATTTACCAGACTTTTGTTTGAGGACTCTACTAGTCACTTTCCTTAAGGGTAATAAGTTGTGGAATGGCCCAGGTTTATATGATACTTACTACAGAAATCTATCATTTTTCTAGATTTGAAAGTTGCTGCATTATCAATGATGATTTTGGTTGGGCACCCAAATCTAGATAGCATGTTGGCTTCAAGGAAGGTTATTATAACAGTGTTAGCTGTTGGAAATAATACTGAGAGGGGGGGGGGGGAATCAGTATTATCAAGTTAAATATTCCTTTTTCAAATCCAAATGATATACGCTACTTCAGTTAATTAAACCCACAACTATGTAGAAGGAAACCCGCGTATACTATGAAAATTTATAATTTACTTTATCTTTCAGATGTTGATTGTTAATTTGTGTATCAAAATCAAATAACCCATAACCAGAAACAGTAAAACAGAGCAGAAGACAATCACACACAAGAACACAAGATATAAGGTGGAAACCCAATGTGGGTGAAAACCACCTGTTGCAATTCGTCTCTGTCTTCTCTTTAATTATAAACCTCTTTTTACAATTGTACTGGTGCAATCCTTTACCAGTACGCAGGCTGCAACCTGCAAAGAGCTACAACACTCTTTCGTTTTCTAGCTCCTCCTGGAAGGGAGCTACAACCCACTTAGCTCTTGCACTAGCCAAGATACTACTACATAGGTGCTGGCCTACAGAAGGCTACAACCTTCTCTTTCTTCCAAGGACCACGTTTCATAAATTTTCAGATTGGATCCATGAACATCAATCAATCATCAAGAATTTTTGCATCAAAAAATCTCCTTTTCACCAATTAGCACTGAATCAAGAAGACACTTCTCTGACAGCTATATCCAAATCACAGTAACAGTAACCAGACACCAAATCTGAACCCATAACACTGCAGCAATGAACAGAAGCAGCTAGATCACAACTCAAAAGACATATGCTGCTTTAATAACCTGAAACTTGCGTACAGATCTATAAAGGATAATTCGCTCTTTCAGATATTCAAACACTAATTAACCCAGATTATCTGATTTATAGATCGAGCAAGCACCACATATAACAGATCAAAATCATACAAAGATACTATCATTCAAGCTTAAAGATTATGACCCATCAATAGAACTTATCCTTCTCTTTGCGCTATGGTTCCTCCTTCATTCAGATCCAGATCTGCACCATAACCCAATTACCAATATTCCAGATCTAGCACTTTATCCAATATTCAATAACAATTCAGATGATGCTTTGCTAAATGATCTCCTTCCTCTTTTATAGTCTTAGGCCTTTCACAATACCACAGTCCAAAACCATAATAACACAATACCATGAACCTAATACTTGGG